>PVJN01033912.1:0-23105 GCA_004026805.1 Lasiurus borealis | reverse complement strand
CAAGCAGGTGGGGAGGCCTGTTATAGGACTAGAGGCCCTGTTTCGTGCACCGGGCCTCTAGTCCTATATAATCAAAGGCTAATATGCAAATCCACTGAATGGCAGAATGACCAGTTGCTATGACACGCACTAACTACCAGGGGGCAGATGCTCAGCATGGAAACTGCCCCCTGGTGGTCAGTGTGCTCCAATGGGGAGAGCTGCTCAGACAGAAGCCGGGCTCACGGCCCCCGAGTACAGCCATGATGGTGGGAGCCTCTCCTGCCTCCACAGCAGCACTAAGGGTGTCTGACTGCCGGCTTAGGCCCACTCCCCACAGGGACCCCCTCCCCTAAGTGCATGAATTTCGTGCACTGGGCCTCTAGTAAAATCATAATTTTAGACATGGGAAGCATCCGAAAGTGTTCAGAACGGGCCTCCCCAAATGTGCTGCTTGACGTGTGAATTATTTTGAGCTGAAGGCAAATAGAGACCCTGTTGGTTCAGGAGAAATTTTTATCTTTCCCTAAAATAATTTAAATGAGGGGCCTTGCCCATAAGAAGAAGTATCACTAGAGAGAACCTTTTTTTTTTTTAATCCTCACCCAAGGATATTTTTTCATTGATTTCTAGAGAGAGTGGAAGAGAGAGGGAAAGACAGAGAGAAACATCGATGTGAGAGCAACACATCGATTGGTTGCCTCCTGCACGAGCCCCGGCCACAGGTACACGGCCTTGACAAGCATCCAACCCAGCACCCTTCAGTCCACAGGCCAACGCTCTAGGCAGTGAGCCACACCGGGCAGGGCCAGAAAGATACGTTTTTATGGCTGATCTGTAGGGCAGGAAAAGCTTCTAATGACCGAACATCTGCTCTTTTTATCATTCTGCCAACGACCGTCCTTCCCACAGGGGCCTTACCTCATCCTGAGCTCATTCTGTCTCATATGCCTCCCTCCCCCCGCCCCCGTCTGTCTCTGAACCTCTGGTGCAGGTGGGGTCTCTGTTTTTCCTTGTTTAACCCCCCCCCCCCCTTTGTACATATGTGATTAAATCTTGTCTCTTCCATGCCGAAACCGGTTTGGCTCAGTGGATAGAGCGTCAGCCTCTGGACTGAAAGGTCCTGGGTTTGATTCTGGTCAAGGGCACGTACCTTGGTTGCGGGCACATCCCCAGTAGGGGGTGTGCAGGAGACGGTTGATCGATGTCTCTCTCATCGATGTTTCTAACTTTCTATCTCCCTTCCTCTCTGTAAAAAAAACCAATAAAAATATATTGTAAAAAAATAATAAACAATAAATCTTGTCACTTCCTCTTGTCAATCTGCCTCATGTCTATGGAAGGGTCAGGCCGGCTGAGAGAACCTGGACGGGTCAGGGAAAGCTTCTTTCTCCCCCACACACGGACTTCAAAAGGTTTAGGGGTGTCTGACGCATTCCAAGCTGGAAAAGCTCCCGAGTTTCTACACACACAGAAGCCTGAACCCGGGCAGAAAGCACCCCTTGTTTTCCCGGGGGACAGATGCTGCGGTGGAGGGTCGGGCGGGCAATAATGGCTCGGACACAGGCCCCCAGGGATCCCAGGCTACTACTGAAATGACATGGGGACACAGTCTCCTTCTACTACTCAGGAGGCACACGTTTGGAGAGAGGAGGTCTCTGGCAAAGGCTTTTGTGTTTTCTTTACGGAAGCCGTAATAACACGTTCACTGTGGGCCAAGGTAAGGCTGAAACCGGTTTGGCTCCATGGATAGAGCGTCGGCCTGCGGACTGGAAGGTCCCAGGTTCGATTCTGGTCAAGGGCATGTACCATGGCTGTGGGCACATCCCCAGTAGGGGGTGTGCAGGAGGCAGCTGATCCATGTCTCTCTCTCTCTCATGGATATTTCTAACTCTCTATCCCTCCCCTTCCTCTCTGTAAGAAATCAATAAAATATATTAAGTAAATAAATAAAAAGCGCAGTAAGCTAAAAGCAGGCAGTTTAAAGTCACCTGTAATTTCACCAGCCAGCGATCTCTTGGCTCTGCCTGGTTACATCCATGTTTGAGGGGGGCTCACCCCGGGAACATGGTTCTGTCACCTGCCCTTTCCACTTGCCGATGGGCTGGGAGCGTCTGGGGAAGATGAATATCCGGGACAGGACGGCGGGTCCCCTGAGGATCACTGACAGATGGGACAAGGCTGCTGACTCACCGGCTTTGGCCGCAGCCACTTTCTCTAAGTGCCTCTGAGACGCAGGCAGACGGTTTTGAAGGATGATTCTCTATTTTTTTTAATAAGCCCGTGGTTTTCCTTGTTGCCATGGGTGCCTGCTTTCACACTATTCAAGACGAATATGCTTTATCCCCCTGGGGTGCGCCTAATTATGCCAGTGATGTGAGCTAACGGCACAGCCTTTCAGATACTGGTGAAATTATTTTGCCGAGGTACAAGAGGCTCTGGCAATGCTTTAGTTCAGTGGTCGGCAAAACTGCGGCTCGAGAGCCACATGCGGCTCTTTGGCCCCTTGAGTGTGGCTCTTCCACAACATATCACGGCCTGGGCAAGTCTATTTGGAAGAAGTGGCGTTAGAAAAAGTTTAAGCTTAAAAAAATTGGCTCTCAAAAGAAATTTCAATCGTTGTATTGCTGATATTTGGCTCTGTTTGCAGACCACTGCTTTCATCCAATCCCTTTATTTCACGGGTCAGAGAATTGAGATCTAGATGGAACTGGACTTGGGCCAGAACGCTGGCAAATGGCACGTCCGAAATCCCCGGAAATGCTCTGTACATTTTCCAAATGACTTTGTCATGTGGAAACAGCATAACCAGAAAGATCTGAGAGTGGCGTAGCATGGAGACAAGGTAGGTACCCCCAATGTGAACGTGGAATTAAAGGTACCCTCAGCTGTATCCTCCATCCCTTCACGGGGACCCCTACAACCCCAGGAGAAACTGGTCTTGCGAGCTGATGACAAAATAGAATTCTGAGCGGGGCAGGGGGCTGGTGAGGTTGAGGCGGATAGAAAAGGGAGGAGGAGGAGGAGGATGGGTATAAAACTGGGACCAGGAGGGTGTGATGAGGGTGAAACTGGAGACGTCAAATGACTATTCAAGTCGGGAGTAAACCAATGATTAGGAGCTTGTAACCATGGAGACAGAGAGGACTATGAGGAGCAAGGCGAGGCCAGGTGACAGGATGAAGGAAGGTATCACTTCTCACCTCTTATCTAAGGAATGGCTCCCGGCTTCTCCATCTGGAGAGCTGCTCTCCACCGCTCCCTGCGCATGGCAGGGGGAGGCAGGGGGACACTGTGTGCTGTGCCCTGGGCCACCGCGCTGGTGGCTGGTGGGCATTTGAAGAGGCCAGTGGCCCTCCCTTTCCTGGCCACACCTGTCCACAGGCCCCACCTCCCGGGCAATGCTGTTCGTTCTCATTGCTTTTCTAGCCAGGACAGGGAGACCAATGGGGAGACACCTCTTTAAGGTGTGCAGCCCGTGGAGCTCAGAGTCCAGGCTGTCACAGCTCATTTTCAGGCTCACCTGTAACCATGACAACGCCAGTGATGCACGTTGCCATGGAACGTAATTTAACCTGTACCAGATTGTAAAAGAAAGGAAGAAGGGAAGAAAGAAAAAAAGAAGGGAAAGAAGGAAGGGAGAAAAAAGAAAGGAAGAAAGGAAGGAAGGAAGGAAAGAAGGAAGGAAGGAAGGAAAGGAGGGAGGAAGGAAGAGAGAGGAAGGAAGGAAGGAAGAGAGAGAGAAAGGAAGGAAGGAATAAGGAAGAGAGAGGAAGGAAGGAAAGAAGGAAGGAAGAAAAGAAGGAAGGAAGGAAAGAAAAAAGGAAGAAAGGAAGGAAGGGAGGAAGAGAGAGAGGAAGGAAGGAAGAAAAGAAGAAAGGAAGAAAGGAAGGAAGAAAGGGAAGAAGGGAGGGAGGGAGGAAGGGAAAAAGGAAGGAAGCAAGAGAGGGAGGAAGAAAGAAAGGAAGGAAGGAAGAGAGAGAGAGAAAGGAAGGAAGAAAGAAAGAGAGAGGAAGGAAGGAAAGAAGAAAGGAAGGAAGGAAGGAAGGAAGAAAGAAAGAGAGAGGAAGGAAGGAAGGAAAGAAGAAAGGAAGGAAGGAAGAAAGGAAAGAAGGGAGGAAGGAAGGGAGGAAGGAAGGAAGGAAGGACAGAAGGAAGGAAGGAAGGAAGGAAGGAAGGAAAGAAGAAAAAGACTCAGCTTTATCTCAGGGGACTCTCAGAGATGGGACCTCTGTCGATCTGCTCTTAACTATCAGAGTCATTTCATGATCTTTGCCTGCGATTTCCCTGGGAGAGGTGTTGCTGCCAGGAGTGGTTTCCTGGGAAGGGTAGGGAGCGTTTGCATGGAAAGGGCTGGTGTTAAGGAATGCAGTGGCTCCCGTGCCCTGGAGCAGGTCCTGGGCGGGAAGACTTTCACCTCCTCCCCTGAAGCTCACCTCCTTTCCACCCCGTTAGCTCTAATGGCGGAAAGATCAGGCCACCCACCGCAGGCCAGAGCTGGAAGGTGCTCAGAAGGGAAAGCCAGGGGAGGGAAGTGAGGATGGACCTGAACCCACGGGGAGTCTAGGTCTTGGTTCTGTACCACCAACGTCAAGGAGGCCAAGGAAGCTCGCAGGGCACAAGGAGAAAGAACGACAATCTAAGAAATGCCGTCGTGGGAAAACCCTTTCATCTCATAGCTAAACAGAAAATATCAGCGAGTCATCATTTCTCTTGTTTCCTTCTTAAAAGAAGTATTCCTTTTTTTTTTTTTTTTTACAGAGAGGGAGAGGGATAGAGAGTTAGAAACATCGATGAGAGAGAAACATTGATCAGCTGCCTCTTGCACACCTCCTACTGGGGATGTGCCCGCAACCAAGCCACATGCCACCAACTGGAATCGAACCTGGGACCTTTCAGTCCACAGGCTGACGCTCTATCCACTGGGCCAACCCCATTTCGGCAGAAGTGTTTCTGAAAAGAAGTGTTTCCCAGGTCTGTTTGCTGCAAAGGCCTGGAGGCACTGAATGGGCTTCATGCCTGAAGGTGAGTCTTTCAACATCATTTCCCAGAGGGATCAGGCCCGGTTCCTTGAAGAATGGCCGGCTCCACACCCGAGACAGAGCCTGTGCGAGACGATCAGAGACACTCGGTCGTGCAAGAGAAGGAGGACGCTGTGAACTATCAGTGGCACCTTACCAAAGCACCCCCGGGCCAACCTGCAGGTCTCCCCGGACTAAAAACGGGGAATTGGGACATCCAAATCGATGCAGTGCAGTATACTGACAGGGCAACGGATAGAATGAACACCCGTCAGTTTATAATAATCCTCCGAGAACAGAACTGTACTGGCCCCTCTCGGGAATTTGCTAGGGATCCCAACAAAGAAAGGGAGAGGATCAAACAGTTTCCCGCGTTTCCTTCATGAACTGTTGTGCAGAGAAACCAAATCGTTGTGGAGAATTCCAGACGGAAAGACACCATGTTCTAGAGCAGTGGTTGGCCAACTCATCAGTCCACAGAGCCAGATATGAACAGCACAACGATTGACATTTCTTTGGAGAGCCACATTTTTTACACCTAAACTTCTTCTAACGCCACTTCTTCAACACAGACTCACCCAGGCCATGGTATTTTGTGGAAGAGCCACACTCTAGGGGCCAAAGAGCCGCATTTGGCTGGCGAGCCTCAGTTTGCTGACCGCGGTTCTACAGTAACGTAGGCAGGTAACAACCACAACGTATGACATCACAGGTTAACTCTGGTAACACCGGGCCAGGAGAAATCCCTGGGCAGAGTCCTGGGGGAACGGGGACCCAGAAGGGGGGTTCAGTGAACACAAGTGTGGACCTGTGAAAAAAGGGGTGTGGTCCCGGGAACAAGGGGGCGGGGCCAGGGAAGCAGTCAGAAGTGCTCACTAGAACAAGGGGGTGGGGCCAGGCCCACCCCAACCCCAGCATGGAGCCAGGTGAACAGCTGGAAGTGGTCACGTGAAGGGGGGGAGGTGGGGGACCTGCTGGAACTGGTCAAGGTCACCCATGGGCAGGGGCCTTGACCACTTCCAGCTGTTCCCCAGGCCCCAGCCCCTGTTCCCATGACCACTTCCAGCTGTTAACGAGGCCCCTGCCCATGGGTGACCTTGACCAGTTCCAGCAGGTCCCCCGCACCCTCCCCTTCACTGACCACTTCCAGCTGTTCACCTGGCCCTTGTGGACTTGACCACTTCCCACTGGCCACCTGGCCCTCCCCCTGGTTCACGAGCCCCCCACCCCGGTTCACCTGACCACGGAGTGAACCCCGGGCAGGCTGCTTTGCCCCCCACGCGAAGGGGTGGGCTGCCAGTCTCTGGGAGGTAGGTTAAGTCCTAACCCCCACGGCCCTAGGTCACCCTCTGCTCTCAGGCTGCCTCTACCCAGCGGAAAGGGCGACAACAAGGGGGATGCCAGCCCCCCAACCTTTAAGACAGTCATGGGGGGTCTATGAGCCCAGGGATCCCACATGGTGCCCACCATGGGGGCATCTCCCAGCGGACTGTCCTGCGGCCCTGGCAGCCGGCCGGTGGGCTTGGAAATCAGGGAAAGAGCCCGGGTGGAGCCCCAAAACCCGCTCCGTCCTGGGAGCCAGTCCCGCCCCTCCACAGTCACTTACAGTCCCGGCTCCGAGGCCGCCTTTCTGCCTCCTTCCCGGGAGCGGCCTTCCTGGAGGACAGGGGCCTGCCTGCTGCCATCAAGTGTGGGCCACGGGAAGGTGGGCGCTTGTGTCCTCTGGGACCCTCCTCCCCATTCACGTGGTCCCACCACCACAGCCCCCTGACCACTTCCGGCTGGTCACCTGGCCCTGCCCCTTTGATCTGGGCAGGACTTCCAACGGGGCACTTGGTCCTCATTCACTTGACCACTTGCAGCTGGCCACGTGGCCCTCTTTAACTTGAACACTTCTGGCCGCTCACCTGGCCCCGCCCCCTTGTTCCCCGGACAACCGGACAACCGCAGGGCGCTCAGCTGGCCTCTTTAACTGCAGCTCTTCGCTGCTCACCTGGACCCTCCCCCTGGGTCCTGAGACCCCGCCTCCCTGTTCTCCTGACCACTGAGCCACACTGGCCGGCTGTTGGCTCCTCACTCAGCGGGTAGACTGCCCCGTCTCGGGAACTTGGCTGAAGTGCCCACACCCACAGCGCCAGATCTCCCTCTGCTCACAGGCTGCCTCCCACCCAGCGAGAGGGCAGGCAGAGGGGGACGCTAGTCCCCCTTTAAGACAGCCATGGGCCCGTGTCCATGAGCCTAGGCACCCCAAATAGTGCCCACTATGGGGGCGTCTCCCAGTGGACTGTCCTGCGGCCCTGGCAGCCGGCCGGTGGGCTTGGAAATCAGGGAAAGAGCCGTGTGAAGCCCCCAAACCCGCTCCGTCCTGGGAGCCAGGTCCCGCCCCTCCACAGTCACTTACAGTCCCGGCTCCGAGGCCGCCTTTCCACCTCCTTCCCGGGAACGGCTTCCTGGAGGACAGGGGCCTGCTTGCTGCCATCCAGAGTGTGGGCCACGGGAAGGTGGTCCTCTGTGACCCTCCTCCCCATTCACGGGGTTCCCTCGCCATCGTCCCTTGACCACTTCCAGCTGGTCACCTGGCCCCACCTCCTTGTTCCAGGCATGACTCCTGGTTGGTCACCTGACTGGTCATTGGACCACTTCCGTCTCATCATTTACCCTCCCCCCTGGTTTGGGGCAGGACTTCCGGCTGGTCACCTGGCCCTCGTTCACTTGACCACTTCTAGGTGGTCACCTGGGCCCTCCCCCTGGGTCCCACGTCCCCACCCCCTTGTTCACCTGACCACTGAGCCACCCAGGCTGGGCTGCTGTGCTCCTCAGGCAGGTGGGTCGATGCCCATTCTCTGGAACATGGCTAAAGTGCCTGCCACCACAGGCCAGGGCTGCTTCCCACCCAGCAGGGAGGACAGCCAGAAAGTGGAAGTCGGCTTCTTTAAGTCAGCCATGGGGGCCCATGAGACCGGGAGCCCACAGGGTCCCTGCTATAGGGGCATCTCACACTGGACTGTCCTGCGACCCCGGCAGCCCGGCCTGTGGGCTTGGAAACGAGGCAGAGAGCTGTGTGGAGCCCCTGAACACCTGTGCCATCCTGGGAGCGAGTCCTGCCCTCTCCGGTGGGACTCACTGGTCGCCGAGCCCCGAGGGCCGGCTTTCTGCCTCATTCCAGCGGGGAGCAGGGGTCAGAGCCCCCGTCCCTGAGTGTCACCTGGGGCTGCGGTGACAGCTGAGCCCATGAAGGGATCTCCACGCCTGACATCCGTCTGCCTCATCGACGGCAGTGGCTGAAACCGGAGTTTGGGCTTGAACCTGAGCCCACCAAGCTGCATCGCCCACAACAGCCCTTACCTGGACTCCCGGGGCTCTGATGTCCCCTCCCGGCTGAAATAACAGGCGGCCGGTCAAGAAGACACACTGACCGAGCGTCTCTGGGTGCCGGGCAGAGTTCTGGCTGCTGGGAACCCGGGTGGACGGGACGGCTCACACGTCTGCCTCTTGCAAAGGAGAGAGGGATGGTGAGCCGTCCGTGAGTGCTCAGTGCTGAGAAGGAAAAGAGACAGACGCCAGGGTTTGCTGGGTTGTACAGGGGTCAAGAGGCTCCCGAGACACCGAGCCTGGTTTTCTTGGGGTGACCCCCGCCGTGAGCCCAGGATCAGCTGCGGACCCAGAGTGGCTCCTGGCCGGCCCTCAGGAAATGGCTGATGGGACTGGCTCTGCCTGGTGGTGGTGGTGGTGGGGGGTGGTGGAGGGAGGGTAGCTCAAGCTGTTATCTTTTTTCTTTAAAACACAGTGGTACCTCGAGATATGAGTGCCCTAACATAGGAGATTTTTGAGATATGAGCCATCCAGCGAGAGATTTTTGCTTTGAAATATGAGCAACATTTGAGATAGGAGTCATCTTGCGGATTGGCCGGCTGCACATGTCCCACCAGTTTACCGTGACTAGAGCGTCTCATAGTTCCCACGCCTCAAGATTACAGAACGAATTAAACTCGTATCTCGAGGTACCACTGTATATTTCATTGATTTTTTACAGAGAGGAGGGGAGAGGGACAGAGAGTCAGAAACATTGATGATAGAGAAACATTGATCAGCTGCCTCCTGCACGCCCCCCACTGGAGATGTGCCCACAAACAAGGCACATGTCCCTGATCACAGAATCAAACCTGGGACCTCTCAGTCGGCAGACCGACGCTCCATCCACTGAGCCAAACCGGTTTCGGCTCAAGCTGTTATCTTAACAAGGTGATCTGGGTTACACATCAGCCATTCGGCCCGGACTTTGGTGGGGGTCGGGGGTCGGGGGGCAGCCTGGTCTCTTCGTCAGGCTGAGAACAGGAATTTTCTCCAGCTGCAACTCGCTGAGAGTCCTTTTGGAGCTCAGCTCCTGCTTGTGGGGTTTGCTACAGGGCAGACATCGCTGTGTGCTCTTGGGATCCTCACACGCCCTCTCTGAGCTCAGACCTGAAAGACGGATTATCTCAGGCCCAGGAACAGCCAGGGCAAAGCGCCCAGGGCAGGAGCGAGCTCCTGTGTTCAGAGGGAAGTGTGAAAAGAGGTGATACAGGCCCTCCCTCCTAGGCCTGGCTGGGGCATCAGTCAACCAGCCCCAGCTCCGGCTTCATCCGGAACTACCCATGATCCCCCACACGTGTGGCTCGTTGCATCTGGAGGAATAGGAGGTGATGACACCCTGAGAAAGCTCAGTGCTTCTTGGGTGGGAAAGACATGAGGGACCTCCCCCAACACTCTAGACAATTACCCTCACAGGCAACGCCCCTCACATCCCCCTCTCCTCACCCCACGCCAGACTCAGCACCTCCTGCTTTGTTTTAATCCCCACTGAAATTAGTGTGTGTGTGTGTGTGTGTGTGTGTGTGTGTGTGTAAAACATGTATCTTTCAGTTTTGCTTTGACAATTGCAAAGAAAGTCAGTCGCCTCCAGTCCCTCTTCCTGAGATGATCTTCCTAATTTTGGGTGTATTTTATTCCAGCCTTGTAAACAATGTGTTCACATGGTTGACAAATCACTACCTATTTTTTTTTTCTCTCTTCCTACCCGTTTGTTTATTTTCCTGACCCGCCACTCCGGTAAACATTCTGACATACCCCAGAGGAATTTTCCTCTGCCCGGGGTTTTGGAAACAATTCAAAACGATTCTCTAGCCGTTTGCTGGCTGAGATGTGGCTGCATTTTATGGAAGCTGCCACTTGGAATCAGGGTCATAAAACTGTACGGTCGTGTGGGGAACGCAGGCCGGCTCTGGCGACAGTGACAGCCGCTCTGCATCAGGGACTGCTAAGCACCGACACACACTCGTCCGAAGCCACCACCTCCCCGGTCCTTGTGCCTCCGCACCTGCCCCTCCTTTTTGCTTACCCTTATTTCCCGGCATATAAGACGACTGGGCATATATGATGACCCCCCAGCTCTTCCAGTTAAAATATAGAGTTTGGGATATGCCCACCCTATAAGACGACACCTGGCGTATAAGATGACCCTAGACTTTAAAAAAAATTTTTTTTAAAATATATTTTATTGATTTTTCACAGAGAGGAAGGGAGAGGGATAGAGAGTTAGAAACATTGATGAGAGAGAGACATCGATCAGCTGCCTCTTGCACTCCCCACACTGGGGATGTGCCCACAACCAAGACAGATGCCCTTGACCAGAATCGAACCTGGGACCTCTCAGTCCCCAGGCCGACATTCTATCCACTGAGCCAAACCAGTTTCGGCAACCCTCGACTTTTGAGAAGATTTTCCTGGGTTTAAAAAGTTGTCTTATACGCCAGGAAATACGGTATTTGCAGTTTTCCAGTTTTCCTACCATGTTCAATGTAAAACTTTTTGTAAAATAAAAATATATATTTTTTCAGATCCAGTAAGGGCAGGAAAAAAAGAGGACAAGAAAAAGGCTAACCTAGCGTGTGATAGGAGATGCTCCATGAAGAAATGGTCGGGCGAAGAAATGAGAAACACTGAGTCAAACAGTTAATTTGGGTTTCTTGGGTGCAGGACTTCTCAGAGCCTTTAACATCCTGGGACGTGGTGTGACCTTTAAGAACTCACTAGAGCTCCTGGCCACAGGACCAGCCTTCTTCAGCCTGCGATGCCCTGTCAGGAGGAGCGTCCCCACCCACTGGTGACCTGTGGGACGCACTGGCTGGGTGCAGAGTGGGGGCAAGGCATTCGGCCTCATTCTAATGAGGTCTGCGTGGCTGGACGAAGCCTTATTTGGGCGGGGAAACATCAGGACGCGTCGGCTCTGACCGCTGCACCCTCACAGGCGGACTGAGAAGCGTGGCCAGATCCACGAGGGGTTTTCTTACCAGAGAAGGCCTCTGGGGACAGAAAGACAGTCTTGGGCATTTGGTTAGGAGGACAGGACCACGGCGCTCTTGGTTCAGCAGAGACGGCAAGCCTGGAATCACCGAATTCCAGGCTCAGAGGCCATGTCTACGAAGGAGAATAAAAGCCATAATGATGAGTGGGTGCAGCAGACAGGTCAGCAGCTGCCCAAGTCCCCTGCTGGGGTCTCCAGGTGACAAGGCCTGGACCTGCATCTTGGCCGAGGACCCCCGCTGGCCGCCGGAGCCGGTGCGGGCCAGCAGGTCACAGGTGTGGAAGAATCTGTGTGGAGCCGCCTGCACCCAGCGGCAGGCTTCCTCCAGGCCCTGCTGGCAGATGCCCGAGGTGCGGAGTCCACACCTGCTCCCAGAATCCCCCGGGGGCCTCTGGCTTGATAAAAAGCACCTTTGCTTTACCTCTTCCCTCTCCGGGGCCTCACTTTCCCTGGGACACGAGGTGTGGCCTGCAGGAATGTCTCTCCCGGCAAGACGGTTGGTGAGAGAGGCTGGTTTCCTGGGTGCCCACGATCCTCCAAACCCAGATTGGCACCCCCTTCGCCGCCAGTCAGAAGCATTTCCCTCTTATTTCCGACAGAGGGCAGCATTTCGTTTCCCATCACGGCCAGAGGCTTGCAAATAACTGCGGCTCAAAATAAAGAGAAACAAATTGAAATGAGGTTCGTAATCACCGTGAAGGGGATGGGAGGCTGTGTCAGCGTTTCCATGGCAAATGCCATCTTTCAGAGACGCATCCCCCCGGCTGTAAAAATACGCTTTATGCCGGGAGTTGGCAAGAGCAAGCCTGGAGTCACTGAAAAAAAAAAAAATCTATATATTGTTCAAGATTCTCCTCTCAATCAAGTCGGAAATGTGACTCTGCAAATGGCACAGGATGTTCCTCGGCTCCTGGTGGCGGGCGATGGTGCCCGCTGCGTCGTCCTCGCTGCCCAATCTGCTCAGACCTGCTCCTCCGAGTGGCCAAGGCCCAGGCCCAGCCCCTGGGCCTCTCCAGACCCCGCTCTGCATTCTGGGAGTGGTGACCCTGAGGCGGAGGCCTGGTCCTTCATGGAGGTGACCGGGTGGTCCTTGTCCAACCTGTTGTTGGGGCTGAAGGTGGCTGTCAGCCCTGTTGGACGTGGGGCCAGGAAAGGGGAAGAAAGAAAGAGAGTCTCACGCGATTACTAGCTCTCTGCAAAGGCCAGTGCTCGGTCAGGTTCAGACCTGCATCTTGTTTGTTTCCTACTTACGGAATCAACGCAAAAGTGAAGTGAAACACCTTGCAATAAAATAAGATAAAATAATGCCAAAACCGGTTTGGCTCAGTGGATAGAGCGTCAGCCTGTGGACTGAAAGGTCCCAGGTTCGATTCCGGGCAAGGGCATGTATCCTGGTTGCGGGCACATCCCCAGTAGGGGGCGTGCAGGAGGTGGCTGATCGATGTCCCTCTCTCATCGATGTTTCTAACTCTCTATCCCTCTCCCTTCCTCTCTGTAAACAATCAATAAAATATATTTTAAAAAATAAAAAATAAAATAAGATAAAATAAAATACACCTTTCAGACCTTATGCTTGCCCTATCGCTTCCTGTTATTTTTCCAAAGGCCCTACCCATCCCATCCCTCACTGTGCCTCGGGTCCAGTCTGTCAGAACCCAGCCTCCGTGAGCTCTCAGAATCGGGGGGCCCCTGGCTGACCTCAGGCTGGGCCTGCCTTGGTTCTACAAGTACCACCTCTCTCTGGGCCATTTAAAAAATATGTATTTTTATTGATTTTTTACAGAGAGAAAGGGAGAGGGATAGAGAGTTAGAAACATGGATGAGAAAGAAACATTGATCAGCTGCCTCTTGCACCCCCCCACCCCCTGGGGATATGCCCACAGCCCAGGTACATGCCCTTGACTGGAATTGAACCTTGGACCTTCCAGTCTGCAGGCCGACGATCTATCCACTGAGCCAAACTGGTTTCTGCTCTCTGGGCCATTTGTCCATATTCTCACCCTTTCTGCTTCCTGCCCCCAGACCCGAGGACATGGCATCCCTGGGCCAGTGACTTCCGAGGTTCTAGCAAGAGTCCTCTCCAGCTGTTCCTCCAGGCCAGTGGTTCTCAACCTTCCTAAGGCCGCGACCCTTGCATACAGTTCCTCATGTGGTGGTGACCCCCAACCATGAAATTTTGCTACTGTTATGCATCGTAATGTAAATATCTGCATTTTCTGATGGTCTTACACCACCCCTGTGAAAGGGTCGTTCGACCCCCAAAGGGGTCTCGACCCACAGGTTGAGAACCGCTGCTCCAGGCAGAGCAGAAACACTCATCGTGCCCTCCCAGGCCTGGCCCAGCACGTGGCCTGTGGGGTGGGGGGCTCAGCCTGCTTCCCCGAGCAGGTTTGCTGGGGATTTCTGACTAATAAGTTGCCACATAGGAAAAGGAAGTCCGGAGAGCCCACATCTCAGCTGAGGAGGACATTGCGTGTCTGGAGGATGGCCCGGAATAAGGGTCAGGTCTTTTCTTCCCCGGGAGTTGGCACGTGGCCGAGTTCAGAGGGAGGAGTCCGCCGGCGGGCACTCTGCCTGGAGCTGGAGGCAGGGGCTCAGGACCCGTCTTTCTGGGGAAAATAACCCTAAAGGTCCTGATGGAAGCCTGTCTGCGTAACAGCGGGTCTTGGGAGACAGACGGGGAGGAAGGAGGCTCTGTCTTTGGAGATGGAGGTACCACGCCGGGAAGCGATTTATCTGAGAGCGTGGAATGCCGGTGACCGATCAAGGGAAGGCTTTTCCAAGCACCTGACGGAACTCACCGCCTTTGATGCTGACAGGCCACTCGCCTGAAACCGTGCTGACTAACGCATCAACAAGCGCTGTTTATAAGCCAGGCCCTGGGGACGTCCTCACCTTATGATTATCTGTCTTAATCCTCACCCGAGGATATTTTTCCATTGATTTTTTTTAGACAGCATAGAAGAGAGAGGCAAAGACGGAGAGAAATAGCGATGTGAGAGAAACACATGAGCCCTGACCAGGGCCAGGGTTGGGGAGGAGCCTGCAACCATGGACGTGCCCTCGACCGGAATCGAACCCCAGGACCCTTGGGTCTGCAGGTCGACGACGCTCTATCCACTGAGCCAGATCTGCTAGGGCCTCTCCTTATCTTTTTGGTTCTTTTGCCACGCCCATTTTACCGACCCGGAAACCGAGGTTCAGAGAAGTCCCTTCACTCAGCGGGCCTGGGAAGGAGCTAAGGTTGGAACTCAGCTCTCCGCCTGCCAAAGCCAGTGCCTTCCTTCTCTCTAGCGAGCCGTTTCCCATGTGTGTCAATAAGCATGACCAGATTCCCGCCCTCGGGTGCAATCCCCCCATCTCTAGCAACCTCTTCTCAGGAAACGATTCTAAATGCAGGGTATGTGTCTTGAAGTTCAACATAGCTAAGGACACACCGGTGTGTACCTCACTCGCCCCCCCTCCCCCAAATCCCCCCGAAAAAATACAGAAATAAAAATGAGTCATAGTGGCCGGGGACAGTCAGGGGCAGAGGGATCAACAACCACAGCGGTTTTCAACCTGTGGGTCTCGACCCCTTTGGGGGTCGAACGACCCTTTCACAGGGGTCGCCTAAGACTATTGGAAAACACCTATTTCCTATGGTCTTAAAAACCAACACACCGCTCCTCGGTGTAGCAAAGTGTAGCCATGTAGTTTACTGTTGTCATATGAAGACTGTTACCCATGCTACACCACGATTCAAGGCAAAATTTCATTGATTTGTCATTAGAAATAAATATTTCATAATATGTAATTACATATTGTTTTTGTGATTAATCACTCTGCTTTAATGATGTTCAATTTGTAACAATGAAAATACATCCTGTCTATCAGATATTTACATTACAGTTCATAACAGTCCACAGGCCGACGCTCTATCCACTGAGCCAAACCGGTTTTGGCCCTTCCCCCCATCTTTCCCAGGCATCACAGGTCCCTCCAAACCCACTGAAATTCCCGCCCCCACCTCGAAGGCAAGGGGAGCATCCATCCCCAAAGACCAGGACCAGAACTAGCCCGGAGGCCAGCACCGTGCTAAGTATTTCCTGAGGGGGAGGCGGGGAGAGGCCCCAGATGATCATAAAAGTGTTGCTTGCTGCCATGACAACCGCCATCATTCATTCGGCCCCAGGACCCAGGGTTTGGAGACAATAAACTCAGCTGGCTGTGTATTTCCCCAGCCTGACCAGCACCCCTAAGCAGGATGGGGGGTGGGGGGAGAAGCTGAGGAGGAAATGCCTTGGGGCCACCACCTGTCACCTGCAAGAGAGCCAGGGTGCTTGGCGGGGGTTGGCCCTCCTTTCTGCTATCTGCCACCAACTGTGACATCGGTTTCATCTGTGCCCTCCTCGGTACCCGTTCAGCCAAGGCCATTGGGAACTCACTGGGAACGCAGGTGAGGAGGCTCAGCCCCAGGGTGAGGTGTGTGGCCCCTGCCGGCAAGGCTCAGTGCTAACAAGTGACCCAGATCACGTTTGGGGCTGGGAAGCGGGTCGGTGGAACCCCACGTAACAAAACAGGGAGCAGCTTGGATTTAGAAGAAAGCCTAAAACCAACAGCGGGGGGACAAAAGAATAATCTGGTCCTAACCGGTTTGGCTCGGTGGATGGGGCATTGGCCTGTGGGCTCAAGGGCCCCCGGTTTGATTCTGGTCAAGGGCATGTGCTTTGGTTGTGGGCACATTCCAGGTAGGGAGTGTGCAGGAGGCAGCTGATCGATGTTTCTTTCTCATCAATGTTTCTAACTCTCTATCCCTCTCCTTTCCTCTCTGTAAAAAAATCAATAAAATATATTTTTTAAAAAGAATAATTCGTAGAATCTCTGCTAGGGCTGAAGCTAACGTGACACAGCTAGAGATTTGCCAGGCCGCGCTACAGAGAGGACCTGAGGTGGAGGGGGGATGGGGAGAGGCAGTCACCACTTCCGTTTGAGGCAGCTGGTGAGTGTGAACGTGAACTTTCCGTGATGGATTTCCTCCAGCTGCACCGTCAGCTAAGCTCGCCCTACAGCCACAGGGCAGGGCGGGCCTGAGAGACAGGTGATCACCCTCTCCCGAAGCTGCCACCTGCTCTGAGGCCGCTGGCAGGTGGTGGAAGCGCCCGGGCCGGGCACTTGACTTCCTGTTTATTCTGCGTTGTCTGGATGACCAACGAGCTTGCAGAGCAGGGGGTCAGCACTCTCCCCGCAAACCCTGTTTCCCTGAAAATAAGACAGTGTCTGATATTAATTTTTGCTCCCAAAGATGCGCCAGGTCTTATGTTCAGGGGATGTCTTATTTTTCCATGAAGAACAATACGGTACACATTTATTGTTGAACCAAAAAAAATAAATAAAAGGAAATGTATGACCTGTCTACAGTACAGTAGTCGTTGTCATCACCAATCAGCTCACTGATGGGCTGCAGCGCAGCCGGAGCTGTTCAGGCAGTGCGAGGTCTCTTTATTTTTATCTATTTATTTTTTTAAATATATTTTATTGATTTTTTTTACAGAGAGGGAAGGAGAGGGATAGAGAGTTAGAAACATCAATGACAGAGAGACATCGATCAGCCGCCTCCTGCACAACCCCCACTAGGGATGTGCCCGCAGCCAAGATACATGCCCTTGACCGGAATTGAACCTGGGACCTTTCAGTCCTCAGGCCGACGCTCTATCCACTGAGCCAAACCGGTTTCGGCACCAGGTCTCTTCAAATCAGGAGTCAGATGCCTGACCGTAGCTTTGGGGGCCTTATATTCCGGAGAGGCCTTATTATCGGGGAGGTCTGTTTTCGGAGGGGGGAATGCTTTCTATGACAGCGGGAGGCAACACTGGAAGTAGGTGTTATTTTCGGGGGATGTCTTACTTTCGGGGAAACAGGGTACGTTCCTCCCCAGCCACAGGTACTCTCGGCTTTCCAGGGTCTCTGCACTTACTCTGGCCAAGTGCCAGGCATCTCCAACTGTGAGCGATGCCAGTGGGAGTGTGAAAATACGGCCTGGTGTCCATGGCTGTCATCAGGACGCTCCTTTTATTCCCGAACTGGGGAAGGGGGAAGGAGGTGGTTAGACACCTGTCAGGCCTCTGCCCATCCTATTACACGCGACCTGGGGTTCAGAACCAGACAGGCGCTTGCCAACCGGGCTCCTTTATCGGCTGAATGCAGCTCGATGGGTGCGTGGATCAAAGAAGAGCTCCCGATCCCCACCGGAAATTCCCTTCCAGCTCGCCGGCCCTGTTCAGCCGGGGAAGGCGAGAGAGAGGCTGGATGTATTCACCGGCAGGCGCTTCAAAGTCAACACATCAAGGAGACGGCCCCCAACTTCAAACTCAGCTCTGACCTCAGTTCTCTAATGTTCCCTCGTTTCAAAAATCACAGGAAAGGGCTGAATTCTCCAAAAAAGAGCAAATTCACTCTAATTTCCATTTAAAGGCTTCAAAGCCCCAAGTCCGAGGGTTCAGAGTCCTCTCCACCGGCCATCAGCCAGGCGGGGGCCCCTCGGATTCTGCCTCCCGGTTTTCCATCTCGGGGGGCCAGCCTCCTTGCTGACTGGTGGGGCTGACACGAATCAGCGGGCAGCTGCCATCCCGTGCGCGTGGCTTTGGAGTAAGGGAAGTGGAACATTTACATCCAAGCGTCTCCCTGATTCACCACACACCACACAGATCAAAAAACAAAAGCTGGCTTTAAAAACAAATGGCGCTGGGAAACAGTTTGGCAGGATCTTAAGAAGTTCCATGTAGACCTGCCATATGTTTTAAGCCGTTCCATTCCTGGGTATTTACCCAAGAAAAAAGAAAACACGGCCCATACAAAGACTTCTGCATGGGTGTTCACGGCAGCTTTATCTGTAATAGCTCAAAACAGAAAGCCCATCAATAATGACTCAACACAGTGTGAACAAAATAACCACACACGTTGTGGTATATCCAATGCAATGGAATATGACTCGGCAATGAAAAAAGAGAAATGAGTGATACCGACAATAACATGGATGAATCTAATTATGCTGAGTGAAGGAAGCTATGTAAAATAATAATAATAATAATAATAATAATAATAATAATGAGTATAAAACTTTAGAAAAGTTTGCAAACTAATCGGTTGTTACTAAAAAGCAAATTAGTGGTTTCCTTGGGAAGAAGGTTCAGGGAACCAGAAGAGGATTGCACTGGGGCATGAAGACACTTCTTGGGGTGATAGATATGTTTGTTGTCCTGAGTGTGGTGATGGTTTCATCTGTGCACATATATGTCAATATTTGTCTATTGTACTTGTTAGATGTATGCTGTTTATTAGTTCAATTATGCCTCAATAAAGCTGTTTTAGAAGTTAAAGAAAAAACATTCCGCCCTAACTGGTTTGGCTCAGTGGATAGAGCGTCGGCCTGCAGACTGGAAGGTCCCAGGTTCGATTCCGGTCAAGGGCATGTACCTTGGTTGCGGGCACATCCCCAGTAGGAGGTGTGCAGGAGGCAGCTGACTGATGTTTCTGACTCTCTATCCCTCTCCCTTCCACTCTGTAAAAAATCAATAATATATATATTTTTTAAAAAGAAAAAAAGAAAAAGAAAAAATATTCCATGATATAATAACAGGGACTAGATATATATACCCCTGCCTGAAACAACTAGAAAAATCAGTTGATTTTTTAATTAACCTTTAACATTGACAGAGTTGTGGGCTCTGAGAAAGGGACACAAGCTAAGTCCCACAATGGGACCAGGTTACACTGACAAGAAAGAACCCAAATGAAGCTGGAAGCCTTGCAGAGCTGAGACAGAGTTTGGAGTTCGGTGAGGTCAAAGCAGTTCAATGTTGCAGGGCAGACTATGGGAGGGGAGGACTTCTAAACCCAGGGAAACCGCCAGAGATTGTCAGGTAAAAACCTCACGTGTTCCATCTCCTACCAGAGGCAGGGAGAGGAGCAGGTGGAGCAATTCTGGAGCGCTTGCAGGGTTGGAAATGCGGGTACTCCCACTAACCGTGGTGGAGACCTAGTAATACCTGGGCAGCGTCCTCAGAGGCTTTTGCCTTAATAATAGCCTAAATTAACCCGAGACCAAAGGCTGTTCCGGACCTAGCATAACAAAGCGTAAAAGCACACCCTGAAAAGATCAAACCGTGCCAAAACCAAGGTCAGCACTCTTTCAAGGAATAAAACAACACCCAACACCAACCACTGCAGAATTTCCATTACCTGCCATCCAATAGAAAACGACGATGCGTGCACAAACAGTAGGAAAATATGGCATATAACCAGGAGACAAAAAAAAAAAATATATAGACGTAAGCCCAGAAATGACAGTGATGATGGGACTAGGCAAGGATGTTAACATAGCTATTATAAATCTGAACAGATCTGAGGAAAACATGAACTTCGTTAACTCTGAGAAAAATAAAAAATATTAATAAAAACTCAAACGGAGGTGGAACACACAATGTCTGCAGGACAAATTGGGCACAAAATGCGGCATCTGGTGGACAGGAGACCTCGCTTCCAGGTTAGCAGATAACGGAATCATCGCTTCCTTGCAACGTCCTTGGCTGGAACAAACTCAACAAACTCACAGTGCTTGAACCTCCTCTTCAAGGCTCCTGTCATAGTTGTAATAGTTCTGTTATCTGTGGCACCAGATGTGGGGTGTCTGTCTTCTCCCCAAGTTCCATTAGAGCAGGAACTCATTTTTACTCACCTGTATGCCAGTGCCCAGAACAGTGCCAGGCAGGAAGGAAGCACTCAATAAATAGATTTGCAGTGAATGGACTCTTGCCTCAGCTTTGCTATGCATTCATTCAGCAGCTCTTATTTATTAACATTAATTTTTAAGTATATTTTATTGATTTTATACAGTGATGAAGAGAGAGGGATAGAGAGTTAGAAACATGGATGAGAGAGAGACATCGATTAGTTGGCTTTTGCACGCCCCGTATTGGGGATGTGCCCGCAACCAAGGTACATGCCCTTGACCAAAATCAAACCTGGGACCTTTCAGTCTGCAGACCAACGCTCTATCTGCTGAGCCAAACCGGTTTCGGCCAGCAGCTCTTATTTAAATGTCACTGCTGACCTTATCCGTGCACTGGTGCCGGGTGACCGCGGGCTACAGTTTTCACATGGGCTCTCAACATGTGCTTCCTTGGGCCACTAGTGAGTCCCAAATTAAGTGTGAACAGCTGACTCAGGGAGGGACCTGCTGAGAGCTGTTCCCACCTCTGGGTTTCATAGCTACTAAACGAGGTCGTGGAAACAGATCTCTTAAGAACTCTCCCAGCTCTGATGTCCCAGGATCCTATTGTTGCCCAGTCTCCAAGAATGCTCCTTCCCCTCTCCTCCCTCTCTCCACCTCCCGCCCCCCAGAATTCTCACCTGGTCCCCATGCTCCGCCTACATCGAATCTGGGCCTTCTATGTGACCAATGGAACGGCGAGTGACTGCTGACGGTAAGTCCTCAGCGGCATGGGGCTCCTGCACTGGCCTCCCGGATTGCTTGCTCTAGGGGATGCCACGTCATAAGGATATTCTCGTCATAAGAATATTCTCGTGGCCCTGGAGATAGGTTCTCAGGGAGATGAACGCAGGTCTCCTGCGAACAGCCATGATTGTAAGTCATTTGGGAACTGGTTCCACCAGCTCTAATCAGACCTTCAGCTGACAGACAGCCCCAGCTGACCTCTGACCTTAACTTCGTGAGAGACCAGAGCCTGATCCACCAGCCAAGCCGCTCCCACATTCCTGACCCACAGAAACTGCGAGAGATAATCATTGTTTACTGATGTTTCCAGCCCCTGGGTTTGCTGTGTGGCAATAGATAACGAGTGTACCGGTAGTGAAAGCTGTCCTTCCTTCTCTCTGCAATGACTTCTGCTCTGCAGGAAGCTCTGAATTATTGCATGAGTGAAACCTCCAAAACAGAGATCTTTTCAAATTTGGGGGACCAAGCTGGGGGCCTGGAGTCAAGTGGAAAGGAATATAGAAGCCTCTCTTTTCTTCATGGGGCCCCAGGTCCCCAGAGGCCACCCCATCTCCACTGAGCTCCCTCTTCTTTTTCTCATCAGCTGTTGGTCACTCCAGTTTCAGCCGTTGCACTCCCACCTGCTTCTGATTTTCTAGGTGACCTGGGGACACATTTTTCTGTGCGTCTGAATGAGTTCTCCAAGGTCCACACTCAGTTTTGAATGTCTTCCAAGCACCCAGGGGCCCTTAGCAGGTGTTGATTATAAACATTACTTCGTGTCTCGGTCCAGGCCCTACAAAAAGCAAAGGCTGAGAAAGGATCAATATTCTAATAATTCAGTGAGAAAGCACAAGGCCGGGGCAATGGAGGTGAGAAAAAGAAAGGCGGCGAGACCAGGAGTCCAGCCATGTGATGTGACACATTCCCCTTTCGCCATGAGCAGCGAGGGGACACCAGTCCGCCTAGCAAGGTGCTTCTATGGGGTGGCTGGAAGAAGGGATCACGATCCAGGGTCATTCCTGGGAGAAAGGAAGGTGGAGGAACTGTCTGCCCCGCTTCCACCATCTATCTCTCAGGCTAGTATCCACCCCGTGGGGAGTTAGCGCCCTGGGGTAATCCAGCCCCTGGTGACTGTCAAGAAAGCCAGATCCCATGCCCCGTGGTGAGGAATTTCATCCAAGTCCAAATTAGAGGGCATCTAGAAAACACTGAAGCACCAGTCAAGAGAAAGAAGAGCCAAAACCGGTTTGGCTCAGTGGATAGAGCGTTGGCCTGCAGACTGAAATGTACCGGGTTCAATTTTGGTCAAGGGCATGTACCTTGGTTGCAGGCACATCCCCAGTTGGGGTGTTCAGGAGGCAGCTGATCGATGTTTATAACTCTCTATCCGTCTCCCTTCCTCTCTGTAAAAAAAAAATCAATAAAATATATTTAAAAAAAAAAAGAGAGAAAGAACAAAGTCACTGAGCAACCTAAGACGATATACAAGATGTGGCCCATAGCATTACTTCTTCAGTCCTTTTCTGGTTCCTCGGATGCTAACTTGCCAGCACAGCCATCAGAAGGCCCGTCTGATTGACTCAGTTCCTCGCATGCATAGTATGTACAGGCAGAGAATTCCGTGAGCTGCATGTCAATGAGAGCTGAGCCTTGCAGACTTCAAGACTGATGGTCACACTCAAATCCTGGCAGGCAAAATGCAAGACTTCCTCTCTCTCTCCAGGGCTGGAAGAGAGACCTGCTCTCTCAGCGCAGGGGCCTCTGACACAGTGACATTCCCTCACCAGCTTAGAAAATGCAACTTAATGGAGCAGAGCTGAAGACGTTAGGCCAGGGGTCGGCAAACTCATCAGTCCACAGAGCCAAATATCCACAGGACAATGATTGAAATTTCTTTGGAGAGTCACATTTTTTAAACTTAAATTTCTTTTAACATTACTTCAAAATAAACTCACCCAGGCCGTAGTATTTTGTGGAAGAGCCACACTCAAGGGGCCAAAGAGCCACATGTGGCTCGAGAGCCGCAGTTTGCCAACCACTGCTTTGGGCAATCACTGGGCTGTTTTGGGGCAAAATGAAAAGGCCCTGAATGCCCCTGTTTTTATACCAAGAGGAGAGATGCTGGTGCCAAGAGCTCCGAACTTCTCAGAAGCAGCCCTGGGAAAGTGGCTGGGAGCAGAGATGGAGATCCCCTGGGTCCCGCCGAGTTCCAGTGCACTGAGAGGCCCATCCAGCTCCATTAGCAGAGGAGGGTGGGTGACTGGATGGATGAGGGGGTGGGGGG
>PVJN01033911.1:11110-23210 GCA_004026805.1 Lasiurus borealis | reverse complement strand
CCTTCAATTTTGATTGAGAGTCTTGCAGGGTACAGTATTCTTGGATTCAGACCCTTCCTTTGCATGACTTTGTATATTTCATTCCATTCCCTTCTAGCCTGACGAGTTTCTGTTGAGAAATCAGTAGCTAGTCTTATGGGAGTTCCTTTGTAGGTAACTTTCTGTTTCTCTCTGGCTGCTTTTAAGATTCTTACTTTGTCCTCGGTGTTTGCCAATTTAATTACAATGTGCCTTGGTGTCGGTTTGTTGGGGTTCATTTTACTTGGAACTCTGTGAGCTTCTTGGATTTGTGTGGATTTTTTCTTTTCTATACTGGGGAAATTTTCTGTCATTATTTCTTCAAACTCATTCTCTAATCCTCGTTAAGTTTCCACTGTTTCTGAAACCCCAATTATTCGGATGTTGTTTTGTTTCATGTTATCCCAAAGTTCCCTTAGGCTCTCCTCTTGGTTTTTAACTTTTTTTCTAGAAGCTGCTGTACTTGGGTATGTTTTCCTACTGTGTCTTCTAGCTCACTGATGCGGTCCTCTGCTTCTTCTAGTCTACTTTTGATGCTTTCTATCGAGTTCTTTATAGCTGTGATGTCATTGTTCATTTCTTCTTGTTTATTCTGCACCTCATCTAGTTTTTTCTGGGTTTCTTCTTGCTGCTTCTTCATCTCCTCTTGGCTCTTCTTCACTTCCTCTAAGGTCTTCTTCACTTCCTCTAGGCTCTTCTTCCCTTCCTCTTGGCTCTTCTTCACTTCCTCTAGGCTCTTCTTCCCTTCCTCTTGGCTCGTACCCATATTGTCGAATTTGTCTTCTAATCTTTTAAACCAGCTTATGATCATTTCTCTGAACTCTTTCTCTGGCAGGCTTGTTTCTGCTTCTATTTCGTTTACTTCCTTTTCTGGTGAAACCTGCCTTTCTGTCTTATGTGGGCTGTTTCTTTTTCTGCCCTTGGTCTTTCTTCTCCGGGTGTCTGGTTATGTAGTTCTCTCTCCTACGTTGATTGAGAAGCACAAACTACAACATGACCAGGTACAGCACGCTAGGCGCTGAGTAGAAATGTATTTAGGATGTTAATAATCACAAATAAGGTGACCACCAATGAAGGACAAATTAGGGGTAAATAGAGAAAGAAGAAGAGGAAAATGAGGAAAAAAGAAAAGAAAGAAATGCCCAATCAAATTGGGAGAGTGAGAGAAAAAAAAAAGATAAATAAATGAACAAAAATAAATAAAATACAATAAAATAAGAAAATAAAAAGGAGAAGGAAAGAGGAAGAGAAAAAAGTCAGAGAGAAAAGAAAGCATGTAAGAGAGAAAGGGGGAACAAAATATAGATGTCAAGAGACAACTCCAAAAGAACCATCACTAATCCCAATAAAGGCCAGCAACCAGTAAACCTAGTGCTTAATGTAAACTGCAAATAGCAACTGGTATCGAGGGAGGTGAGAGAAAAGAGAGGTAGAAAACAAAGCAAGCAAAAAGCAAAATAAAACAAGTAGAATAAACTAAAAGAATAAAATCGATATAATCACTTTTTAGGCAAATAGCAACAAAAGGACTTAGAGAAAAAAACAACTTTCTTGCCTTTACTAGCCAAAAAGTTGTAATAGTTAAAAAGGAAAAATCAATTGATGCGGAAAGAAAAAAAAAATAGTCTTTTAATTAAAATATGTGAAAATGAAAAAGAAAAAGAAAAAGAAAAGAAAGAAAAAGAAGAAAAAGAAAAAAAGAAAAAAAATTAGGATGGTCCTTCACTTCCACTATTATTCTGTGTGTCATCCACTGGGCGGCAGTGTTTCTGAATTGACCTCTGAGACAAAGCAGGGGACCTCTCTCGGCTGTGTTCAGATCCTGCTACTCTGTGGTTCTCAAAGCCAGTTTGTGGGGGTTTTGCAGCAGGGACACTGTAATAACTCCCAGGCTATCCTTCTGCCCCAGAAAAAAAAAAAAAAGAGTCTTTTTCCAGAGCTCTCCTCCGTCAACAGTTCAGAGGGTTTGCCTCCACACTTAAAGATCATGCCCTGACCACCTCTGGGGACCTCTCCAGAGGCAGCTTTCCCGCAGCCAGGCTCCCAAGGCGTATGTGTCTCTGTTGTGCGGGGGGTAGGAGACCTCACCCTGACCCGGGCAAAATCTGACCCTTCCTCGCACTGCGTGGATCTCCGAATCCACCGCTCGCGCGTCCGCGCTGCCTGGAAAGCCGTGCTCTGAGTCCCCAGTTGCTCGGTGGGTGCCTCCGTCAGCCACAGCTTCCAGACCTCCCTCTTATCCCAGGCGCAATCTGACATCTCCGTGTGCTCCGTGGATCTCTGAGTCCGCTGCGTGTCCATGCTGATTGGAGAGCGGAGTTCTGGGTCCCTGGGTCCCCAGCTGCTTGATGTGTGCGCAACTGCCAGCTTCAGATGGCTGCAGACATCTACCTCCCTCTGAAAGATGGCGCGGTCTCCGAGTTCGTGCTGGTGGCTCCGGCGGACAAAAACCCCTTGGCAGTGGGGCTGCCTGGCTGGGAGAGCCCCGTCCAGCAGTTCCCCACCTTCTCCTGGAGGATAACAAACACTCCCAGTGTGACTCTCAGCCGCTCTCTCTCCTTCTGCCCAGCGACAAAGCTCCAGACTCATCTGTTTACTCCGCCGCCATTTTTCAAAAAATCCTACACCATGGTTTTCTAATCCACTCATCTGCTGATGGCCACTTGGGCTATTTCCAAATCTTAGCTATTATAAATTGTACTGCTAGGAACATAGAGGTACATATATCTGTTCTGACTGATATTTTTGTTTTCTTGGTATATAGTCCTAGAGTGGGATTACTGGGTCAAATGGGAGTACCATTTCTTTTTGTTTTGTTTTTTTGTATTTTTATTTGATAAATCTTTATTGTTCAGATTATTACAATTGTTCCTTTTTCCCCTCATAGCTTCCCTTCACCTAGCTCCCACTCCATCCTCTGCCCTTACTTCCCCCACATTGTCCTCATCCATAGGTGTATGATTTTTGTCCAGTCTTTCTCTGCACCTGCCTCACCCCTCTCTCCCTGAGATTGATCATTCCACTTCCTTTCTATACCCCTTATTCGATTATATTCACGTTTATTCTGTTCATCAGATTTTTTATTCACTTGATTTTTAGATTCACTTGTTGATAGTTATGTATTTGTTGTTCATAATTTTTATCTTTACCTTTTTCTTCTTCCTCTTCTTAAAGAGTACCTTTCAGAATTTCATATAATACTGGCTTGGTGTTGATGAACTCCTTTAATTTTTTCTTATCTGTGAAGCTCTGTATCTGACCTTCAATTTTTAATGAGAGCTTTGCTGGGTAATCTTGGTTGTAGGTTCTTGCTATTCATTATTTTGAATATTTCTTGCTACTCCCATCTGGCCTGCATAGTTTCTGTTGAGAAGTCGGCTGACAATCATATTGGTGCTTCCTTATAGGTAATTAACTGTTTTTCTCTTGCTGCTTTTAATATTCTCTCTTTGTCTTTTGCTCTTGGTATTTCAATTATGATGTGTCTTGGTGTGGTTCTCTTTGGATTCCTTTTCTTTGGGATTCTGTACACTTCCTGGACTTGTACGTCTATCTCTTTCATCAGGTGAGAGAAGTTTCAGTCATTATTTCTTCAAATAGGTTTTCTGAATCTTGCTCTCTCTCTCTTTTTCTGGCACCCCCATAATTCTGATGTTGGTATGCTTGAGGCTCCTTACACTATGTTCCAATTTTTGGATGCCTTTTCTTTTTGCTTTTCCAGTTGAGTGTCTTCTGCTTCTTTGTACTGCAAATCTTTGACTTGATCCTTGTGTTCCTCTAGTCTGCTGTTAGGTCTCTGTATAATATTTTTTATGTCAGTATATGTTTAATTTCTAGTTGGTCCTTTTTCATCTCCTCTTGGGTCTTGCTAAATTTATCCATCTTTCCTAGGAAATTCTTGAAAAACCTTATTCAAAACCGTGGTTTTGAACTCCATATCCAGTCATTTGTTTTCCTCCATTTCTTTTGTTTGTGATCTGTTCCTTTGTCTCTACATTTTCGCTGCTTCCTTGATTTGGTAGAGTAGCTTTGTATGCTAGGTGTCCTATATGGCCCAGTAACTCTGCCTCCCCAGTTACCTGAGGTGGACTCTCTTGGTGCACCCCTTTGTGGACTGGGTGTATAGCCCTGTTGTAGTTAAGTCTTGACTGTTGTTGGTATTACTTGGGAGGATTGACCTACAAGCCATTGGTTGTGAGGATCAGCTGTGTCTACTCTGGGAGAACTTCTGTGCTGGAGTTAGCCTTATGATACAAGACTTGCAAGATTGCAAAAGCCTCTGTGTTCAGCTTGGATGGGGCAAAGTCGCAGAGCTGAACAGACAGCCTGAGCAGACATCCTTGACTTCCCGTCAGCCCTGCCCTACATGGCCCCTGGGTCTCATTGTCCCTCGGTTATTGCTGCAGCCTTCTCAGCGCACTCGCACTCACATACCTGCATATCTCTGCCTTTCCAGTTTCCCTGAGTTTCTGTGTGCTCCGGGGACCCGTATTAGTTTGGGTCCCCAGGTTCTTACCCGAAACTGGAGTTCAGTGCAGTCAGAACTGGATTTCAGCACAGTTGGGAAGTTTTGTCTTCCTCCCACTAGAGAAAGCCAGGGGCACAATCAGCAGTCAGCCCTCTGTGTGCACACTCACGCTCACATGCCTCCAGACCTCTGCTTTTACCGGCTCCCCTAAGTTTCCATACACTCCTCCCTCTGCCCTTACCTCCCCAACATTGTCCTCATCCTTAGTTGTATGATTTTTGTCCAGTCTCTCCCTGCACCCCCCTCATCCCTCTCTCCCTGAGATTTACCAGCCCACTTCCTTGAAGTTGTCCCAGAGGCTCTTTACACCAGTGGTTCTCAACCTTCCATATGCCGTGACCCTTTAATACAATTCCTCATGTTGTGGTGACCCCCAACCATAAAATTATTTTCGTTGCTACTTCGTAACTGTAATTTTGCTACTGTTATGAACTGTAATGTAAATATCTGATATGCAGGATGTATTTTCATTGTTACAAATTGAACATAATTAAAGCATAGTGATTAATCACAAAAAAACAATATGTAATTATATATTATGAAATATTTATTTCTAATTACAAATAAATGAAATTTTGTCTTGAATCGTGGTATAGCATGGATAACAGTCTTCATATGACAACAGTAAACTATATTGCTACATTTTGCTACACCGAGGAGCGGTGTGTTGGTTCCTAAGACCATGGGAAATAGGTGTTTTCCAATAGTCTTAGGCGACCCCTGTGAAAGGGTCGTTTGACCCCCAAAGGGGTCGTGACCCACAGGTTGAGAGCCACTGCTTTACACTATCTTCGAATTTTTAGATTCTTTTTTCTTTTTGCTTTTCCACTCGAGTGTTTTCTGCTTCTTTGTATTTCATATCTTTGACTTGATTCTTGCCTTCCTCTAGTCTGCTGTTAGGTCTCTGTATAATACTTTTTATTTCAGTTGGTGTATGTTTAATTTCTAGTTGGTCCTTTTTCATCTCTTGTGTCTTGCTAAATGTATCCATCTTTTCTAGCTTTGTGTGCTAGGTGTCCTATATGACCCAGTAGTTCTGCCTTCTGTATAGAGGCGGATTCTCTTGGTGCACCACTTTGTGGACTGTGTGTACAGCCTTGTTGTAGTTAAGTCTTGATTGTTGTTGGTATCATTGGGGGTAATTGACCTCCAAGCCAATTGGTTGTGAGGATCAGTTATGTCTATGCCAGGAGATCTTCTGTGTTGGAGTCAGCCTTATGATACAAGACTTGCAAAATTGCAAAAGCTCTGTGTTCAGCTTGGATAAGGTGGAGTCTCAGGACTGAACAGACAGCCTTGGATTCCTGTCAGCCCTGCCCTATGCAGCCCTGGGTCTCAGTGTCCCTTGGTAATCACTGCAGCTCTCTTTCCGTGCACTTTCACTTGCGCGTCTCCAGACCTCTGCCTTTTGGGCTCACCTGAGTTTTTGTGTGCTCCAGGGAGCTGTATGAATCTGGGTCCCCAGGGTCTTGTCCAAAAATGGGGTTCAGTGCAGTCAGAACTGAATTTCAGTGCACTTGGGAGGTCCTATCTCCCTCCTGCTAGAGAAAGCCAGGGGCACAATCAGCAGTCAGCCCTCTGTGTGCACACTCACGTTCGTGCACCTCCAGACCTGTGCCTTTTCGCAGCTCCCCTAAGTTTCCGTGCACTCCTCCCTTTTCACAACAGTCCAGACTCCCCCTGGATGAATCTCGCCTGGAACTGGGGTTCAGTGCAGTCGGAACTGGGTTTCTGTCTCCCTCCCATTAAAGGAAACCAGCCAGGCCTTCTGCCGCCTATCCTCTCTACACAGGTATTTCCGTACCTCAGCTTTTTGCAGCTCCTCTGAGTCTCCATGAGCCCCTCTCTTTCCTTCTAGTTATAGAATTTCCACTTAGCCAGCTTTCCTGTGGTTCTGGAAAATGTCCATTCTGTCATTTAACTATAGTTTTGAAATTTTTGTGCAAGGCAGCAGTCTGTTTAGGTGTTCACCTATGCCACTATCTTGGTTTCTTTCAGGAGTACCATTTTAAATTTTTTGAGGAAATGCCAGACTATTTCCACAGTGGCTGTACTAGTCTGCATTCCTAGTAGCAGTGTAAGAGGGTTTCTTTTTCCCCACATTCTCTTCAGTACTACTTATTTTATTTTTTTTATTAATCCTTGCCCAAGGATATTTTTCATTGATTTCTTAGAGAGAGTAGAAGGGAGAAGGCTAGACAGAGAGAAACAGAAATGTGAGAGACACATCAGTTGGTTGCCTCAACATGCACCTCAACCAGGGTCAGGGATCGAGCCTGCAACCGAGGTACATGTCCTTGACTGAAAATGAACTCAGGACCCTTCAGTCCACAGGCGCTCTATCCACTGAGTCAAACTGACTAGGACAAAAGTTGGATATTTTAACATGCTACTCACATCAATGGGTAGATCAATCATCTATACAGAACATTAATAAGGAAATAATGGCCTTATATGTCATGTTAGATCAGATTCACCTAACATAGTATATTCCAGAGTATTTCATCCAAAAACTGCAAAATACATATTGTTTTCAAGTACACACAGACCATTCTCCAGAATAGATCACATATCAAAAAACAAGCTTCAACAAATTCAAGAAGATTGAAATCATATCAAGCATCTTTTCTGACCACAGTAGCATAAAACTAGAAATCATCAACTACAGGGTGGGAGGGGGAGGGTAAAAAAAAAACAAAAACATAAATATGAGGAGATTAAACAACATGCCACTCAACAACCAATGGATCAAAAAGGAAATCAAATTGTAAATCAAAACTTATCTTCAAACAAATGAAAATACAACTATTTGAAATACGTGAGGGAACAAAAGCACTTTAAAGAGGGAAATTCATAGCTATATAGTCCTACCTTAAGAAACAGGAAAAATCCCATGTAAACAATCTATCTGTATACATAAAGGAACTAAAAAGGAACAAACAAAACCCAAAGTAAACAAAAGGAAGGAAGTAGTTAAGATCAGAATGGAAATAAAAATAGAAATAAAACTATGAATTAGTTCTTTGAAAAGATAAAGTAGAAAAATCTTTAGCCAAACTCATCAAGGACCAAAAAAGATCCCAAATAAATAAAATCATAAGGGAAAAAGAAGTTACAACTGACAGAAATACAAAGAATTATTAAAGAATATTATGGCTCTGGCTGGTTTGGCTCAGTGGATAGAGCATCGGCCTATGGACTAAAGGGTCCCAGGTTCGAATCCAGTCAAGGGCATGTGCCTTGGTTGCAGGGAAAATTCCCAGTAGGGGGTGTGCAGGAGGCAGCTGATTGATGTTTCTCTCTCTCATTAATGTTTCTAACTTTCTATCCCTCTCCCTTTCTGTCTGTAAAAATAAAATATATTTTTTAAAAATTATAGTAGATTTAAAAAAAAAGAATATTATGAAAGGGTCAATCCAAGCAGAGGATATAACTATCATAAGTATCTATACACCCAGCACAGGAGTACTCAACTATACAAAGCAATTACATGTCAATAAATTCAGTAACCTAGAAGAAATGTTATGGTAAATTTCTATAGGTATCTAACCTTCCCAGACTGAGCCAGACAGAAGTAAAAATCTAAACAGACTTATTACTAACAATGAAACTGAAATGGTAATCAAAAAATTCTCAACAAATAAAAGTCCAGAGCCATACAGCTTCACAGCTGAATTCTACATAACATTCAAAGATGAAATACCTACTCAAAACTATTTCAAAAATTAAATAGGAAGAAATGCTTCAAAATTCATTCTATGAATGCAGCATTTCCAAGATACCAAAATCAGACAATGACATTACAAAAAAAAAGGAAATTAAAGGGAAATTAAAGGTCAATATCCTTAAGAAACATAGATGCAAAAATTCTCAACAGAATATTAGCAAACTGGATTCAACAATATATTAAAAGGATTATGCAACATAATCAAATGGGTTTCATCCCAGAGATGCAAGAATGATTCAACATCCATAAATCAATCAATGTGATACATCACATTAACAAAATTAATGATAAAAACCATATGAACAGCTGAATAGATGCAGAGAAGCATGACAAAATTCAACATCCATTTATGATTAAAAACTCTTTAAAAAGTGGATATAAAAGGAACTTAAACCAAAATGATAATGGCTACATATGACAAACCGAGAGCTAACATCACACTCAATTGTGAAAAGCCAAAAGTTTTTCCTCTAAGATGAGAAACAAAACAAGGATACCCACTTTCATCACTATTATTCAATATAGTAATGGAATTCCTAACCACAGAAATAAGATGAAAAAAAGAAATAAAAGGCATCTAAATTGGAAAACAAGAAGTAAAACTGTCATTTATTTGCAGATGACATGATACCATATATAGAAATCCCTAATAACTCTGTCAAAAGCCTATTAGAACTAATAAATGAACTCAGTAAAGTTGCAGGATTTTTGGCATTTCTATATGTCAATAACAAATTATCAGAAGAACTTAAGAAAACAATCCCTTTTATAATTGCATCAAAATGTATAAAATACCTAGGAATAAATTTAAGCAAGAAAGTAAAAGAAATATACTCTGAAAACTATAAGAAACTGAAGTAGATACAAATCACTGGAAGGATATACCTTGCTCATAAATTGGAAAGATCATATATTGTTAAAATATCCTTATTACCTAAAGCAATATATAGATTCAATGCAATTTCTGTTAAACTACCAATGGCATTCTTGTAATTACTACAACTAATTCTAAAATTTATATGGAACCACAATAAACATTGACTAATAAAAGAAATCCTGAAGAACAAAGTGGAAGGGATCATACTACCTGATATCAAACTATACTGCAAGGCTACAATAATCAAAACAGTATAATATTGACATAAAAACAGATAGTATATAGTTCAATAGAATAAAGAGTCCAGAAATAGATCCTCTCTTGAATAGTCTAATCTATGAAAAAGGAGTCAAGATATACAGTGGGGTAAATGCAGTCAAGATATACAGTGGGGTAAATGCAGTCTCTTCAATAAGTGGTATTGGGAAAAGTGAACAGATATAGAAAAAAAATGGATAATTTTCTACACCACATACAAAAAAAATAAACTCAAAATGGATTAAAGATTTACATGTAAGAACGGAAAACATAAAAATCCTTGAAGAAAATCTAGGCAGTAAACTCTGACATATCTTAGCAATGTCTTTTTGAATATCTCTTTTTTAATATGCAAGGGCAATAAAAGAAAAAATAAATGGGACTACATAAAACTGAAAAGGTTTTGCACATCAAGAGAAACCATCAAAAACAAAAGGACAATCTGCTGAATGGAAGAAGATATTTGCCAATGATACATCCAATGAAGAATTAATATCCAAAATATATAAGGAACTCATATAATTTAACACAAAAACAAACAAACAAATGAACAAAAAAAGCCAAACAATCCAAATAAAAATGAGCAGAGGTCCCGAATAGATATTTCTTCAAGGAGGACATACAGATAGCCAACATACATATGAAAAGATGCTCAATATCACTACTCATCAGGGAAATGCAAATTAAAACCACAATGAGATATCCATGCACACCTGCTAAAATGGCTACTATAAAAATGACAAGAAATAGGTGTCGGAGAGGATGTGGAGAAAAGGGAACCCTCATACACTGCTAATAGAAATGTAAATTAGTGCAGCCACTTGGAAAAGAGTATGGAGGCTCCTTTAAAAATTAAGAATAGTACTATCATATGATCCAGCAATTCCTCTTCTGGGTATTTACCCAAAAAATATGAAAACACTTATTTGTAAGGATACATGTGTCCCTATGTTCACTGCAGCATTATTCATGATAGCCAAGAAATGGGCACAACCTAAGTGTTTACTGGAGGATGAATGGATAAAGAAGTAGCACATATACACAATGGACTACTACTCATGAAAACGATGAAATATTGCCATTGCAACAACAGATATGAAATAAGTTAGGTGGAAAAGTACAAAGAATGTATGATTTTACTCATATGTGGACTATACAACAAAAGTAACAAAACTAAAAAAAACAGGGAGAATCCAACATGGCGGCATAGGTAAACACCTACACTGCTTCCTCACACAACAATTTCAAAACTACAACTAAAAGAACGGACATCATCCAGAACCACAGAAAAGCTGGTGGAGTGGAAATTCTACAACTAGAAGGAAAGGGAGGGGCTCACAGAGACCCAGAGGAGCTGTAAAAAGCTGAGGTACAAAGACAAGCGCGTGGAGAGAGTGCGTGAAGAGAGCGGGTGACAGCGAACCTGGCTGGCTTTCTCTGGCAGGAGGGAGACAGAGATTCTCAAAGGCATTGAACTCCTTGCCCTACGACATTGAACCCCAGATCCATCTGAAACTCATTCGGGGAGTTTGGACTGTGAAGAGGGAGAGGTGCACGGAGGTTTAGGGGAGTCACAAAAGATGAAAAGTCTGGTGGCGCACAAGGCGTTTCGTGTGGAGGACAGACTGCTAATTGTGCCGCTGGCTTTCGAGAGTGGGTGGGAGACAAACCCTCCCAACTGTGCCACTTCTGACTCCACTGGGCCCCAGTTTTGAGCAAAACCCTGGGAACCCAGACTCATGTGGTCCCGCAGCACAGGAGAGCAAGAAAGGCAGCAGTCTAGAGGCACTGTGAGAGAGCGTGCACACACAGGGACCGCTCCAGCCATTACCCAGTCACATGAGACTCAGGGGACATGGAGGGCGGGGCCGACTGAAAGGCAAGGCAGTTCCTTAACCCCTGAGATTCCACCCATCCCAACCTCAACAGAGAGGCTTCTGCAGTTTTTCAAGCCTGGTATCATAAGGCTGAATCCAACACAGAAGTTTTCCCAGCATAGTGAAAATGCCGAGACAAGGGAAGGGATTACAAACAAAAGAAATGGAGAGAAAAAAACGACTGGATATAGAGTTCAAAACCACGGTTATAAGGTTTTTCAAGAATGTGCTAGAAAAGTTGGATAAATTTAGTGACACCTGAGGGGAGATGAAAAAGGACATACTAGAGACACTGACTGAAATAAAAAATATTATACAAAGTCCTAACAGCAGACTAGAGGATGGCAAGAATCTAGTCAAAAAATTGAAATATAAAGAAGCAGAAAACACTCAACTGGAAAAGCAAGAAGAGAAAAGAATCCAAAAATGTGAATATAATGTAAGGAGACTCTGGGACAGCTTCAAGCATACCAACATCAGAATTGTGTGGGTGCCAGAAGAAGAGAGAGAGCAAGATACTGAAAACCTATTTCAAGAAATAATGACTGAAAACTTCCCATATCTGGTAAAAGAAATGGACTTACAAGTCAGGAAGCACACAGAACCCCATAAAAAAGAATCCAAAGAGGACCACACCAAGACACATCATAATTAAAATACCAAGAGCAAAAGACAAAGAGAGAATATTAAAAGCAGCAAGAGAAAAACAGTTCATTACCTACAAGGGAGCACCCATACGACTGTCAGCTGATTTCTCAACAGAAACGATGCAGGCCAGACGGGAGTGGCAAGAAATATTCAACGTGATGAATAGC
>PVJN01033911.1:0-11010 GCA_004026805.1 Lasiurus borealis | reverse complement strand
AAATTATGAACAACAAATACATATCTATCAACAAGTGAATCTAAAATTTAAGTGAATTAAAACTTTGATCAACAGAATAAACTGAATATACTAGAATCAGGAGCACAGAAAGGGAGTGGACTGATAATTCTCAGGGGGAAGGGGGGTGTACAGGGAGTGACTGGACAAAAATCATACACCTATGGATGATGTGAAAGGGAGGGAGGTAAAGATAGAGGGAAGGGCGGGAGCCGGATGGAGGGGAGCTCTGGAGGGGGAACAAGAGAAACAAATGTAATAATCTGAATAATAAAGATTTCATTAAAAAAAACCACAACAGGGATAAGTTCAACTTCTGGTCATGGTTGATGAGTCCTACAAAATGCAAAGGTCAGGCATTTTAGATGGAAAGGCCTCACCAAACACTCAACCAACGGCTCATGGATGCCCAGTGGATAAAAACAGAACCACACCAGGGTATATCACTTGGAAACTTCAGAACCAACAACAATGATACCCACAACAATTAAGACTGGTGTAAAGCAGGAACTCCTGCAAGTTTTGAAGAACAAGGAAAGTCACAACAGATGAAGATTTAGATTGATTCTGTATTTCACAAGAGCAGACTGTGATCCAGAAAATAATAGAGCAATGTCTTCAAAATTCTGAAGATTACTAGTGCTGTGTTTTATATATTCAAACTACCCAGAAAGTGTCAGGGCAGAAAATAAGACATTTCCAGACATGATAGGCTATTAAGAGAAATAAATTCTTAGGATGCTATTGAAAGGTGTATGCCACCAAAGAAGAGCAAACTAAGCAGGAGGATGACAGGGGACATGCAGCCAGGAGTGACGGCCTTCACAGGAAGAGGAGAGCTAGCACCAACCACTCTAGAATGGAGCAGGTCACATGTTCCAGAAGAAGCTTTTCCAGAAAAATGAAGCTGTCACATTGTCTAATGAATCTGGAAGTCTTGCTTAAGAGAAGATTCAGACAACTGGAGAAGGTCTGAGATTAAATTAAATGGAGCTATGAACTAATGAATATTGGGAATAAGATTGTCAAGCAAAAGTTGTCGTAATTCACTCATGGATCAGTTTTGTGAATAGTTCTTAAGAATATAAACACTGATTACTATTCAGATCAAAAGGATTCTACAGCTCTACTGGGAACACAGGAATGAAAAGGCAGCAAGATGACTAGTTGGGGCAGTGAGTTTCATCCTCACTTTTTATAGAAAGAATTCAAGAAATAATGTCTAGCCCTATTCGGTTTGGCTCAGTGGATAGAGCATTGGGCTATGGACTGAAGGGTCTCAGGTTTGATTCCAGTCAAGGGCACATGCCCAGGGTTGTGGACTTGATCCCCAATAGGGGGCATGGAGGAGGCAGCCAATCAATGATTCTCTCTCCCTTTCTCTCTGAAATCAATAAAAACATATTTTTAAATAAATAAATAATGTCTAAAACTGAAAAGTTAAGAGGCAGCAATACAAACACGTTACTTGGAGACATGAGAACAAATAGATCAAATAATCAACTAAAATAAGAGAGTGAAATAGAAGGGGTAAGGGACCACTGTTTTTCATAATAAACGTTGTAGTTTCATTACATTAAATGTATGTACTGAATCCTAGCCAGGAAGCTCAAGTGGTTAGAGCATTATCCTAATGCACCAAGATTGTGGGTTCAATCCCCAGTCAGGGCACATACAAGAATCAAGCAATGCATGCATAAGTAAGTGGAACAACAAATCTCTCTCTCTCTCTCTTTCAAAGCAAATAAATAAATTTTAAATGAATGTATTACTTCAAGAAAATTTAAGTCTACAAATAAAAAATAACAGAATTAACTCCAAAATGTCAAAGGAAAGAAATAATAAAAAGCAAAAATCAATGAACTGGGAACCAAGATGGCAGGGTAGGTAAACACTCATATCACCACCTCCCACAACCACATCAAAATTACAACTAAAATACAGAACCATCATTCAAACCACCTGGAATCTGGCTGAATGGAAGTCCTACAACTAAAGAAGTAAAGAAGAAAGCACATTGAAACCAGTATGAGGAGCGGAGAGATATGGATTGGGCTAGTCTGACACCCATGTGTGGTGTTATTTTTTTTTTTAACCGGGAAAAATATCTAGGCAACAGAGGCCTCCCTTGAAAAACAAGAGGTCCTAGTCTCATATCACCCCAGGGTTCCAGAACTAGGAAGAGAAATCCCCATAATTTTGAGGATTGTTAAGTGACACAGAGACTGCTGAAGACCCAGAAGTTACTCTTAAAGGGCTGACGTGGGAACTTACATGGCCCTGCCTCCTCTGAGCTCTGGCACAGGCAGCAGCTTTGAGGTATCCATGGACATACTAGGTGTTAGAGGGTGGGAATTTTTGAGCATGCCCCATTCCAGAGAGGTAATGGACTATCCCCCAGATAGAGTTGTCAATGCTGACATCAGCCAGGCCTTGAGATACGGTCTCATGGTCCCTTCCCAGCACGTAGGCCTTCTTTCATAGAACACCATCAGCTTTCTGAAGAACAAGATGACCCTGTATATAACATGGTCATCAACTCGGACGTTGCTTGGGAAAAACTGTTTTGTCTTGGGTTGTTCTCTCTGCAAAAATAGGATGTGGCAAATGTACTTAAAAGTGGTCTTACACAAAGGGTCGCTGCTGCTCTCTGGACTCCCTATGTGGAGAAAGGCAGAGCAGTCACTGGCCAGCTCAATAAATCCTTGCTTGCTTATTACCAATTTAGCAGTCTCCGTGGTCACTTGCAACTGGTCTCTCACATTCACTCCACAACATTTGGAGGTGCCAGCAAGACACACACAGGAGGTGAGAGAAACCCCCACTCAGTGGGCTGGAGGCTCTCCTTCCTTCCCCAGGAGGTGAGAAGGACCCCCACTCAGTGGGCCAGAGGCTCTTCTTCCTTTCAGGGAACCATGGCCAGAGGTGGAACCCATAAGGATTTATTGAAAAAGGGGAGACCAGTCTCACAGGAAGTAAGTCACAGGCACCTAGGTTGAGATCTCAAGGGTAAGAGTGTGTTGGAGGGCTGGACGCAGCATAACCTCCAGACTCCAGCTGGAGGACACGACGGTGTCCTCAGCCCAGGACAGGTGTAGTTGAGTCTGGACTGTTTGTCTTGTGTTTATCATGTTGGTGTCAGCATTGTTTGTATTGTGTTTATTGTGTTGGTCTCCATCAAAATGGGTCAAGGTTCGTCCGTGTCTCCATGTTCCCTTCTGCAATGTTTTTTGAAAATTTTTCAGGAATTCAAGTGGCAAGTGGATAATTACAGAGCCTCTGTTAATGCCTTTGATTTATAGAAATTTTGTGAGCATGAATGGCCGACTTTCCCATATCCCAGTGAGTGGAAGGGGAAGCTGGATCACCTCCCCAGAAGTAAAACACTCAGAATGTCTAGTATATAAATGTAAGTGTGAGTCTGTGTGAAAGAGAGTGCAAACCCTACTTTAGGGGGAAGACAATAGAGAACTTTTAATTGCTTTTAATTGATTTATAATTTTGCTGTGTTAGCTTAACATTTTGGAATTCACTCTTAGCCCGCTGAGATAGAGAAGCCCTAGGCTGGGAGGCAGGGGATGGTTGGAGATATCAGAAGTGGTGAAGGTTGAGATCTTCTAGGGTCTTAGAGTAAAGAAGGAAAATCTGGGAGTTGTTCCTTAAGTGTAAAAAGCCTAGTTATACTTAAGTGTAAAAAGCCTAGTTATACAGGATCTCACACTGCTTGCCTTATTTCTCCTGCTAAGGACAAAGTAAATGGTTAATACAGAAAAAGGAGGGGGCGGAGGGGGTCAGCGAGAACAGCAGAGAGAGATAAGTTTTTGTTAATTTTGCTGGCTACAACCCACTCTGCAGGCATCCTTGGTTTCTTGCTTATCTGAACTATGCTACTATAAAACACAGTGGATCTTCCTCTGCCCCGTATTCTTCTTTTTAACCCTTCCAATACACATAAAGAAAGTATCATTGTCAGAGCCAGACAGGGCAGGGTTTCTAGTTACTTTTAGGGCAGTGGTAGAATATTCAGCAAAGGAACTTTAAGATATAATGTTAAAACTAGTTTAAGTTTTAAAAATCTCTCTCAAAAAGAAGTATTTTTACTTACTCTTAATCATAGGAGGTCTAAGTCATAAGTGTTAATCTAAGAAATTCTGGCTGTTTACTTTTTAGGAATCATAAAGGACTGAGGTTTCAAAGAATAAGGAATACTGAGTAGAAGGTCTAAGGCATGGTTATGCATTTTTAGAGGACATAGAAAGAAGGTTTGAAGGCTAAGTTGGAAGCATAAAATTTATAAAGGTTGTGTATGTAATAAGAAGGAGAAGAGAAATGTTGTAAAGAAATCAAATAATACAGGCCAGTACGCCAGGAAGAGTAAATAATTTGCATTTTGCCTCCCTAAACAGAGGGCAATTATGCCAAAGTACTTATAGAAGGACTGATAAAATAAATCTAACAGTTGTTTGTTGTAATACATTCAGAAAAATTCTACTTACCTTAGAAAGTCCATAAAAAGAACTAGCAATGAAATTTTATCTTAAAGCAGATCAGTATATTTTTCTCCTCATACAATTCCTCTGAAATTTGGCAATACTTAATAAATAAATCATGGTAATACATTTCTTTGCATAAATTCAATAAGACCAGTTTCCAATAGTGATTTTATTAACCAGAAACTTTGACTGGAGTATCATGTTTTAAAGAGCCCTTCCTGAACTCTGAACACTTAAAGCCAATAAGAGTACCATAGAGAAAGTCTGGTGTCCTGCTTGGTAGCCCTGAAAATACCTGGTGCTGGAGTGTCAGGCCTATACCCTACCATCACTGGTGGTTGGTCAGAGTACAAGGAGAGCAATAAAGGCGCCTCTGTATCCCCATGGGACCCCAACAAACTCTGATCCACTACAAGTAGGAGGGCTGAGATGGGCAATGAAGCCTAGGGCATGGGCCCGGGTAGAGCCACTACAAGTGAGGACCTCACCTAACTCTGCAGATACTACAGGCAGGTGTGACAGCAGCTGAATGCCGTGGCTTCCTGGTTCTACAGGGCACATTAAGATTCAATCATGAAATTCCAGCAAAGGTAGTCAGTTACCATTCTTATTATGTTTATGCAAACAATCGGGCATAAATTAGTCTTGATTTGGCTCTTTTAATAAACATGGAGGTAAATTTGAAGAGAAAAATTCTATTTCAATAAAAATTATTAAAACTGAAAGGTTTTTCTTTCCCTTCCACCAGACCATTTATTACAGTTTGCCTCCCCCAGGTCACAAGTCCACCTCCTTCTGTGCCTAGGCCTCATTGTCCCTCTGACAGAATAATTTACTGGGATTCAACAATAGAGTATAGAATTCTGAGAATCAAATCAACACCTTGGAATACAGAGAAGCAAAAAACACCCAGTCAGCATAGCAAAAAGAAAAATGAATTTAAAAATATAAAGATAGTGTAAGGAGCCTCTGGGACAACTTCAAGTGTACCAATATTCACATTATGAGGGTACCAGGAAGAGAAGAGAGCAAGATATTGAAAACCTATTTGCAGAAATCATGAAAGAAAACTCTCCCTACCTGGTGAAAGAAATAGACTTACAAGTCCAGAAAGTACAAAGAGTCCCAAATAAGAGGAACCCAAAAAGACTCATACCAAGACACATCATAATTCAAATGCCAAGAGTTAAAGATAAAGAGAGAATCTTAAAAGCATCAAGAGAAAAACAGTTAGTTACCTACAAGGGAGTGCCTCTACATCTGTCAACTGATTTCTCAACAGAAACTTTGCAGGCCAGAAGGGAATGGCAAGAAATATTCAAGATGATGAATAGCAAGGACCTACAACCAAGATTCCTCTACCCAGAAAAGTAATCATTTAGAATTCAGGGTCAGATAAAGAGCTTTATGGACAAGAAAATGCTAAAGGAATTCATTACCAGCAAACCAGTATTACATTAAATGTTGAAGGGTATTCTTTAAGAAGAAAAAAAAAAGATTAAAAATATGAACAATAGCCGAGACTGGTTTGGCTCAGTGGATAGAGCATCGGCCTGCAGACTGAAAGGTCCCGGATTCAATTCCGGTCGGGGGCATGTACCTTGCTTGCGGGCATATCTCCAGTGTGGGGTGTGCAGGAGGCGGCTGATCGATGTCTCTCTCTCATCGATGTTTCTGACTTTCTATCCCTCTCCCTTCCTCTCTGTGAAAAATCAATAAAATATATTAAAAGAAAAAATATGAACAATAAAATGGCAATGAATACATATCTATCAACAAATAAATCTAAAAAATAGAATCAGAGGCATAGAAACATGGAACAAACTGATGAATCTCAGAGGAAAGGTGGGTGGAAGGAGTGGGAAGAAATTAACCAAAGATCTTATATGCATATATATATATATATATATATAACCATAGACACAGACAACAAGGTAGTGAAGGCCTGGGGTAGGGCTGGAACCAAGTGAAAGGGGTATTGGTATTGGGTATATCTGTAATGCTCTCTACAATAAAGATTAAATTTAAAAAACAAAAGTTAATGAACTAAATCAGTGGTCTGCAAACTGTGACTCGCGAGCTACAATGCAGCCCTTTGGCCCCTTGAGTGTGGCTCTTCCACAAAATACCACGACGTGGGCAAGTCTATTTTAAAGAAGTGGCATTAGAAGAAGTTTAAGTTTAAAAATTTTGGCTCTCAAAAGAAATTTCAATCATTGTACTGTTGATATTTGGCTCTATTGACTTACAAGTTTGCCGACCACTGAACTAGATCAATATAAAATAGAAAGGATTAGCTAAGTCAAACATTTATTCATTAAAAAAGGTCTACTGAAAAAGCAAACCTCAGACAAGACAAAAGTAAATATTAGAAATTTGTGCTTTCACTCAACAACTACATACTGGGACCTGGTGTCCTGAGGACACAAGATCAAACAATACCAAATCCCTCCCTCACAGACCCAAGCACAGAAAAGATTATTTAAACAAGACACAGAAAAAGAAAAAAAACATAAAGATTTATCTGTTCTAGTTCATTAATTAAGAATTTGTGTTAGTAAATAAAGAGAAAGATAAGTTATAGACTGAAATACATATTAACTAATAAAGTATTAGATTCCTGAGGGGGGAAAAATGGCAGCAGAATAGACAAACATGTCCTGAGACTTATCCTGGAGCAGACAGAGGGAACAACTGTGGGTCGCACGGGGAGTGTTTGTTGGCGAGTTGAGAGACAGCTACACTCCAGAAAGTGAAGAACTGCTGGAAGGGCTCTCATGACTGGACAGCTCCTACTGCTGCTGGGTTCCCTCCCAAAGCTACCAGCTTGGACATGGAGACCATCTTAAAGGGGAGGGTGGATGTTAAAGGAAGCCTGAGAATCTACAACTGTGGGACCCACCGAGCAGCTGCAAACCCGAGAACACTGGTCCCCAATTGGTGCAAACACACAGAATCAGAGGAGCTCTACACTCCACCACAGAAAGGATGGATTTCTCCTGGGATGAGGAGAGAGAGAATTATATAACTGGACACCCGGAGAAGAGAGATCATAGCAAGACAAAGTAACAGCCCGCATATAAAAGAAAAACAGGCATCATCAAAAAAAGGAAGTAAATGAAATGGAGGCAAGCAACCCGCCAGAGAAAGAATTCATAAAAATGGTCATAAGGTAGCTGAAAAGAAAGGAAGACAAATTCAACAATATGAGTAAGAACCAAGAGGAAATTAAGAAGAACCAAGAAGAAATGAAAAATGACATCGCTGCTGTAAAGAACTCAATAGAAAGCATTAAGAGTGGGCTAGAAGAAATAGAGGACCACATCAGTGAGCTAGAAGACAAGGTAGGAAAAAATACCTAAGTAGAGCAGCTTCTAGAAAAAAAATTAAAAAGCAGAAGGAGAGCCTAATGGAACTTTGAGACAACACAAAACAAAACAACATCTGCATAATAGAGGTTCCTGAAAGACAGGAAAATGAGCAAGGAATAGAAAACCTGTTTGAAGAAATAATGACAGAAAACTTCCCTGATATAGAGAAGGAAAAAACCACACAAATTCAAGGAGCTCACGGAGTCCCAAGCAAAATGAACTCCAAAAGACCAACACGAAGGCACATTCTAATTAAATTGGCAAACACCAATGACAAAGTAAGAATCTTAAAAGCAGCCAGAAAGAGACAGAAAGTTACCTACAAAGGAACGACCATCAGACTAGCAACTGATTTCTCAACAGAAACTCATCAGGCCAGAAGGGAATGGAATGAAATATACAAAGTCATGCAAAGGAAGGGTCTGAATCCAAGAATACTGTAACCAGCTAGGCTATCAATCAAAATTGAAGGTGAAATTAGGAGCTTAACAGACAAAAAAAAAACTAAGGGAATTTATTACCAATCAAACCAGCAATGCAAGAAATGCTAAAGGGTCTGCTGTAAAAAAAAAAAGAAATAAGAAACGAAGAAGGAACACAGGAGTAAACAATAAAAATGGTGACAAATAAGTACCTATCAATAATAACTTTAAATGTAAATGGATTAAATGCCCAAATCAAAAAACATAGGGTAACTGATTGGATAAGAAAACACAACCCATATATCTGCTGTCTACAAGAAACCCACCTCAGAAAAAAAGACACACACGGACTGAAGGTGAAGGTATGAAAAGAGGTTTTTCAGGCAAATGGAAATTTAAAAAAAAAGCTGGGGTAGCAATACTTATATCTGACAAATTAGATCTCAAAGTGAAGGACATAACAAAAGATAAAGAAGACCAATTTATAATACTAAAGGGAGCAATCCAACAAGAAGAAATAACTCTGGTAAACATATACACACCCAATACAGGAGCACCCAAATACGTTAAAAAAAACTCCTGGAAGATATCAAGGGAGAGACTGACAGCAATACAATCATACTAGGAGACTTTAATACCCTATTATCACCATTGGACAAATCCTCTTAAACAAAAAATCAGCAAAGAAACATCAATCCTAAATGACTTACTAGACCAGATGGAATTAATTGATATCTTCAGAACATTTCACCCCAAAGCCACATCAGTCATTTTCAAAGATAAACCATAGGTTGGATCATAGGCAAAGTCTCCACAAATTCAAGAAGATAGAAATCATATCAATGCCCACTCTCACCACTCCTGTTTGACACAGTACTGGAAGTATTAGCCATTGAAATTAGAGAAGAAATAAAAAGCATCCAAACTGAAAAAGAAGTAAAGATGTCCTTATTTGCAGATGACATGATACTGTACATAAAAAAGCCGAAAGACTCCATCCAAAAACTAATATATTTAATAAATGAATTCGGCAATGTAGCAGGATACAAAATTAATGCCAAGAAATCTGTGGCATTTCTATACACTAAAAATGAACTTACAGAAAGAGAGGCTAAAAAAGCAATCCCATTTTCTATCTCACCAAAAAAATTAAGATACCTAGGAATAAACTTAACTAAGTAGGTAAAAGACCTATGCACAGAAAGCTACAGGACACTGAAAAAAAAGATAGAGGAAGATGTAAACAGATGTAAGAGCATACCATGCTCATGGATTGGGAGAATCAACATCATTAAAATGTCCATACTACCCAAAGCAATTTATAGATTCAATGCACTACCCATTAAAATACCAACGACATATTTCACAGACCTAGAAAGAACTCTCCAAAGATTCATCTGGAACAAAAAAAGACTCCAAAGAGTCACAGCAATCCTGAGAAAGAAGAATAAAGTAGGTGAAATCTCAATACCAGATTTCAAGCTGTATTACAAAGCAACTGTTCTCAAAACAACCTGGTACTAGCACAAGAACAAACACATACACCAATGGAATAGAATAGAGAATCCAGATATCGATCCAAACCACTATGCTCAATTAATATTTGACAAAGGAGGCATGAACATACAATGGAGTCAAGACAGACTCTTCAATAAATGGTGTTCGGAAAATTAGACAGATACATGCAAAGAAATGAAACTAGACCACCAACTTACACCAAATACAAAAATAAACTCCAAATGGATACAGGATTTAAACATAATGGGAAACAATAAAAATACTAGAGGAATCCACTGGCAGCACAATCTCAGACATATGCCAAAGGAACTTCTTCACTGATACTGCTCCAAAGGCAATGGAAGCTAAAGAGAAAACAAACAAATGGGACTACATCAAAATAAAAAGCTTTTGAACTGCAAAAGAAACCATCAACAAAACAACAAGAAAGCACACTGTATGGGAGAACATATTTGCAAATGTTACCACTGATAAAAGTTTAATCTCCAACATCTACAGGCAACTTATACAGCTTAATAAAAGGAAGATAAATGATCCAATAAAAAAAATGGTCAATGGATCTACATAGAATCTTTTTGAAAGAAGACAGAAGGAAGGCCAAGAGACACATGAAAACATGATCAAAGTCACTAATTATCAGAGAGATGCAAACCAAAACGATAATGCGATACCATGTCACACCTGTCAGGATGGCTATCATCAACAAATCAACAAAATGACAAGTGTTGGCGAAGATGCGGAGAAAAAGGAACCCTTGTGCATTGCTGGTTGGAATGCAGACTGGTGCAGCCACTGTGTAGAACAGTATGGAGTTTCCTCAAAAAACTAAAAATGGAACTCCCATTTGACCCAGTAATCCCACTCCTAGGAATATATCCATAAAACTAGAAACATCAATTAGAAAGGATACATGCACCCCTATGTTTACAGCAGCACAATTCACAATAGGTAAGATTTGGAAACAGCCTAGGTGTCCATCAGCAGATGACTGTGAAAGGGAATTCTTTCCAGCTTCCTCCATCTTAGGTGATTACGCTCTTAACGAGACAAAGAGACTTGCCAATTACCCAACCCATCATTAGGTAATCTAGCAAGAATGTGCCGGGATAACTTAATAAGGCAAAACACCTGCGTAAGCAGACCCTGGCCCCTACCTGGCCTATCAGGATGGGCCAACTCCCCTACCTG
>PVJN01033910.1:0-23107 GCA_004026805.1 Lasiurus borealis | reverse complement strand
GGTGACTCATCACCCGAATGAGGAGAGAGCAGAGGAGTCTGTGCTTTCTCCAAGCCCTGCAGGAAGCTGCACTTTTTTTTTTTAATATATTTTATTGATTTTTTACATAGAGGAAGGGAGAGGGATAGAGAGTTAGAAACATCGATGAGAGAGAGACACAGATCAGCTGCCTCCTGCACGCCCCCTACTGGAGATGTGCCCGCAACCAAGGTACGTGCCCTTGACCGGAATCGAACCTGGGACCTTTCAGTCTGCAGGCCAAAACTCTATCCACTGAGCCAAATGGGTTTCAGCCTGCACTTTTTAAAAGACCTGAATAATTGATGGACAGACACGCTCAAAGAACACGATCGAGGAAGCTAAGGAGACACTGAGAAGATTTTACTTCTTTTTTTAGAAAAAAATGTGTCTGGCCTAAGAACAAAGGATTTGAGCCTTGGCACCAGACAAACAGAGAGGAAGAGGGAACGGGCTGGCTCGGGCAGAGAGCAGGGGGTGAAATGGGGCCAAGAGGAAGCAGAATGACTTTGAGTTCATCCTGCCCCTTGGCCACTGGAGTGGATGAGGGAAACTAGATGTTGACCAATCAGAAGGTTGCCAAGGAAATCCCCACGTTGTGAGAGATGGTAAGGCCTATTTTTTTATAAGTTATCCTGTAAGAAAAAAAAAATTGGGGGTTGCCCTCACTAGGATTTGAACCAGTGATCTTTTAGTGCAGGGGTTGAATCTTAACCCACTGAGCCACACCAGCTGGAGTAGGTTGTTCTCTCATTTTAAGAGTCCACAAAAAGCCAAAACCAGTTTAGCTCAGTGGATAGAGCATCGGCCTGCAGACTGAAGGTTCCAGGGTTCAATTCCGGTCAACGGCATGTATCTTGGTCGCGGGCGCATCCCCAGTAGGGGGTATGCAGGAGGCAGTTGACCGATGTTTCTCTCTCATCGATGTTTCTAACTCTCTATTCCTCTCCCTTCCTCTCTGTAAAAAATCAATAAAATATATATTTTTTAAAAAAAAAAAGAGTCCACAAAATGCTACATTGTAAGGTAGGGTCAATTTCTACATGTGTTTCTCAGAGACTCAGATGAAAGTTTATGAAAAAAACTCAAGTTCACATGAAATACATTGTTGGACGAATAAGGATCCTTGTGATACTGAGAAAAGGGTTACTTGTATAGGACATAGAATAACAAAGGAAAAAGGCAAGATATTCCATCATTCACTGGCGGTGTCATCTTGGTAAGTTCACCTAATGAGGCCTTGGTCTCCTCATCTCTCGGAGGGGTTGATCGTCTCTAAGTCACTCCGGCTCTTACAGTCTCTGCAGGATTCTATTATTCTACAAAGGACAGTTGGACAGAAAGCAGAAGTGTTCCTTGGAAAGAAAAAGATACCTATGAGTTGAAGAAGGGTCACTCTAAATTTGAGGCAACAAAAGGATGATCAAATCCCTCTTGGAAAATAACATCAAAGAAAAACCAAGAAACTGAGTTAGTGCAGTCAACCCCCAGGAGAGCTATGCCCAGAGTCCCTGCTCTGGACGGTGAAATAGCTTGTTCTCCATCAAGATTTATCTAGACGGCTGTCCCATCATTTAAACTAAAATCTGACTCCAAGATCCACGTATCAGTTCTACTATCAGACAGGGGCAATATTTTAAACAGTCCCTACGCCACAGTCAAACAGTGACTCCCCTTATGGGGAAAGGGGTCCCCGGGAGTGCAAACTGAAGAGGGAAGCTGTAGCTCATTGGCAAGACCTGACTGGACCACGACTGTGCTAGAAACCATTTCCATGGACAATCTGATCTGCGAAATGGGAATTGCAATCCCGTTTCCCTAGCAGATTGCGGAGAAGATCAAAGGTGGAATCATTAAATGGAAGAACTGTGTTAGCACAGAAGCATCTACAGCTGCCATCAGCCCTCACTAGTCCGCAGGCTCCCCCGACATCACGGAGTGACCACCATTTGGAATGGCCCTTCCCCCAGCCTCAGCGCTGCCTACTTGCGAGTTTGATCGTAGTATATACACACCTCACTCATCTTCCCCTGCATGCGTGCTCCTTCTAATGTTCCCAGCCCCCTCCCTTCTCATCGGCTGGACACTTTGATCACTCGGCTGCCTTGTTGTGAAACAGAGCTCTGAAATCCGCGTACATCGGCAAACTGGTTTTACAACCCGAATTGCTCTTGAGTAATGGTTGAGCATGCCAACGCACGCCTGGGGAGAGCATGCACCTGGAAGCAGCAGCAGCAGCAGGCAGCAAGGCTGTTCTTTGTGAGACCAGGGTATTCTCCTTGAGTCAATATTCACTTTGGATTTCATTCTCCCTTTCAAGGGGTGGGAGGTTAAGCATCAAAGCATTAAGAGATCACTTCATTGGTTACACATCCATCATGATTTCATCATTAATCCAGCTGACGGTTGTTCCTCCAGCGACAGGTTCCGAGTCAATGTTAAAGGTTTTGATTTTTATTGAGTCCGTCTTCCCTTTACGAGGCCTCATTCAGAGGTTGCAGTTGGCTCTTTGCAGACAACAGAAATACACACCGTCATGCCTAAAGGTTGCCGGTTTGATTCCCTGTCAGAGCACAAACTAGGTCGCAGGTTCAATGCCCACTCGGGGCACAGATGGGGAGGCAATCGGTCGATGTTTCTCTCTCACGTTGGTATTTCTCCTCTCTCCACTCTTCTCCCTCTAAAATCTATAAACATATCCTGTGGTGAGGACTTAATGCACGTTTCTACCATCCAAGAGGGTCTGCCGCATCTACATGAGCAGCTTTCCTTTCAAACTGTGCCTCCTCGCCGAAACCAGTTTGGCTCAGTGGATAGAGCGTCGGCCTGCAGACTGAAAGGTCCCAGGTTTGATTCCGGTCAAGGGCATGTACCTTGGTTGCTAGCACATCCCCAGTGGGAGGGCATGCAGGAGGCAGCTGGTCGATGTCTTTCTCTCATCGATGTTTCTAACTCTCTATCCTTCTTTCTTCCTCTCTGTAAAATATCTACAAAATATATTTAAAAAAAAAAAACACAAAAAAACTGCGCCTCCTATATCTTCCTATCCGGAGCCCTGGACCTATGAATGCTGGCCCATTCCCAGCAGGACCACACAGGTGAGTTTTCAGAGAGGGAAAGTGAGAAAACCAAACCTTGGCATAGGATCTGCCCTCTTGGGATGGACACACTCTGGGAAGATTAATCTGCTGCTGAAATGAATTCTCAGCAAGAAAAAGGCAATATCTGACAAATGTATGCACAGGACATTGGACTACCGTATTTTCCTGGGTATAAGACGACTTTTTAACCCAGGAAAATCTTCTCAAAAGTCAGGGGTCATCTTATACGCCAGGGGTCATCTTATACACTGGGTGTCATCTTATAGGGCAGGTGTATCCCAAACTCTATATTTTAACTGCAAAAGTTGGGGGTCGTCTTATACGCCCAGTTGTCTTATATGCCGGGAAATAACGGTATGTAGAAGGGTAAAGCAAACAAAAAAAAGGGGTCTGTCCCAGCAGAACCAGCCATTACTGACAGCTCTGTTTTGGTCTGTTGTCATCCACTGGACCAGCAGTTCTCAACCTGTGGGTCGCGACCCCTTTAGGGTTGGCCTAAGACTATTGGAAAACACCTATTTCCCATGGTCTTAGGAACCAACACGCCGTTCCTCCGTGTAGCAACGTGTAGCCATGTAGTTTACTCTTGTCCTAGGAAGACTGTTGCCCATGCTACACCACGATTCAAGACAAAAATTTTATTTATTTGTCATTAGAAATAAATATTTCATAATATGTAATTACATATTGTTTTGTGATTAATCCCTATGCTTTAATTATGTTCAATTTGTAACAATGAAAATACATCCTGCCTATCAGATATTTATATTACAGTTCATAACAGCAGCAAGATGACAGTGATGAAGTAGCAATGGAAATAATTTTATGGTTGGGGGTCACCACCACATGAGGAGCTGTCTTAAAGGGCCGCGGCATTAGGAAGGTTGAGAACCACTGCACTGGACACATCATCCGGGCCCTTCACACACACACTGCCAACCCTACTCTCTACCCAAAGCTGCCCCAGGAGGCTGAACTGTCCCAGCGACTCCTCCAACTCCGAGAGAACGTGGAACCTGGAGAAGCCTCCCGTGTTCACACAGGTTCATATTCTCCGTTCACTGGGCTCCAGAGACTCAGCTGGTCTTGTAGAAACAAGGACCTTGAGCCACCAGCACCGCCCAGCGCAGCAGTGGCTGGCTCAGTCCTGCAGGGTCCTGGTTCCCTGGACCCAGTCTTTCCAAGTTGACTCAGAGTGGGAAGTGTGGGGACAGGAAACAGGAAGCCTTCCTCAGTCCCCCTAAAACAATCCTCAGCATCACCAGAGGCAATTCCCATACCGTTACGTCAATCAATAGGAACAGAGGCAGTCACTAGAAAAGGCCGCAGCATTGCATTAGCAAGTCTGCACACGGCGTCATTTCTCAGTGATCAGGGTCCGAGATGCGATCCCACGAGGACCTCGGCCAGATGGGCATGGAGCGTGCACCCTGAGTCTCCCTTTCATCTGTCAGTCAGGGTTCGGTCATGGGGGCCTGGGCGCAGCTGGCTGAGAACGTGGGATCCAGCTTCTTACGGAGCCCTCCAGCGTGTCCAGGAGGAGTGTTTCAGCACTCGCTCTGCTTTTCTGCTTTTTGGGGGGCCAACCAGCTGTCCTCAGACGCCAGCCACCGCCTCGTCTAGTCCTGTTCCCCAGCAGAGGCATCGCGCCTGCAGAGGGGATGCGGTTAAAGAGACACACACTCCATCCCCCTCCACACCACAGCTGGGGCCACTGCTCCTGCTGTTTTCTCTGCCAGAAACTGTAGGTTATTTGTATGCATGTGTGACTTTGAAGCGCTTTCGCATCTCTTATCTTATTTCCCAGTCACCCAGTGAGAGAGAACACAATTCCAACACCTCAGATTTGGGCTAAGAAGTCAGGAAAGGCTGATTTCAAATCCCCGGTGCCCACGCCAATGTCCTGGCATGTTTTTGACCTCCTCTTAAAAGAGACCTGTGCTACCAAAACCGGTTTGGCTCAGTGGATAGAGCATCGGCCTGCAGACTGGAAGGTCCCGGGTTCGATTTTGGTCGGGGGCGTGTATCCTGGTTGCGGGCATGTCCTCAGTAGGGGACATGCGGAGGCGGCTGATCGATGTCTCTCTCTCCTCCATGTTTCCAACTCTCTATCCCTCTCTCTTTCTCTCTGTAAGAAATCAATAAAATTTATTCAGGCCTGAGCTGATTGAAGGGCCTGGTCTGCAGGATGCATTCGGTCCTCAAGTTCAAAGAATGGATGTTCGGCGCTACCGTCAGCGCTAACATAGACCTAACATGGTTCATCCAGTCTCATCCAGAAAAGCTATGTAAACATCTTACATTCAAATAGCCCTTCCCTTTAAAAGCTAGTAATTACTAGCTGCCACGAAGGCAGTTCATCATAATTAACTCCTCATTAATGTACAATTAAAATGCCTGTCTCTCCATCGCTAGCGAAGAGCTCGAAATAAATGAGGACATCGCTGGGTACCCCGAACCTCTGGGAATAGGATGAGGAACCTCTACCTGCAACTTGTCCAAATGCTCTAAGAACCTGATGCAGAGTCTTTTCCAAAAACACAATGGAGAACACTCAACGTGTGTGTGTGTGTGCGTGCGTGGGTGCGTGTGTGTGTGTGTGCGCAGTCTGTTTCCCATGTATGCAGAGGCCAGAGACAGCTAACAAGAATTTCATCGAGCCAAGACCGGTTTGGCTCAATGGATAGAGCGTCGGCTTGCAGACTGAAAGGTCCCAGGTTCGATTCCGGTCGGGGGCATGTACCTTGCTTGCAGGCACATCTCCACTGTGGGGTGTGCAGGAGGCGGCTGATCGATGTTTCTCTCTCTCATCGATGTTTCTGACTTTCTATCTCTCTCCCTTTCTCTCTGTAAAAAATCAATAAAATATATTTTTTTAAAAAAAGAATTTCATCGACTTCAGGATAATGTCAACCCTCCAATGGCCGCAGCCTGGGCTGGCCCTCGGACACCATCCCCTCCCGCAGGTGCAGAACAGCGTCTTGACCAGAGATGTAACTGAGGGTAAAACTCAGATCGGAGCGCCGGGTCCCACATTCCAAGCCTCCTCCTCACTCTGCTCCATCCCGATAACCTGCAGGTGAACTTGGGAAATCAAAGCCTTTTTCGCTGGCTCCACCTTATCTGTGTGTGGGCCCCGTACCTCCCTCCCAGCCCGCACCCGGGTCACGACCTGCTCTGGAATGCAGGCTCCTCACCAGGCAGAACCAGGAGGCAGAAGTCTGAAGGGCTTGGGGACAGCAATGCTGAACCTCACCGGCATGTGTTCTGTGAGTGCAATGCACATCTCAGGCAGCTTAGAGTCTAATCATAATGTAAATATCTGTGTTTTCCGATGGTCTTGGGCTCTACAGCAGCAGTTCTCAACCTGTGGGTTGAGACCCACAGGTTAAGAACCACTAGCAGGGACACCTAAGACCATCAGAAAACACAGATATTTACATTAGGATTCATAACAGCAGCAAAATTACAGTGATGAAGTAGCGACAAAAATAACTTTATGGTTGGGGGTCACCACAACATGAGGAGCTGTATTAAAGGGTAAGCGGCATTAGAAAGGTTGAGAACAACTGGCTTAGACGGTCAGACACCACTGGGGGCAGTTATAAAAGTGGAAGAGGCCTTTCTAGAAGCTTCTGGACACCCGGCGCAATCAGGAAACCTCCCTAGAGAACAGGATTCAAGAAATGCCATGATGTTGCTCACACTGAAGGAAGGGCACAGCCTCGGTGCCAGCTGGACCCTGGCATGATTGCCAGTGTCCACCGACAGTGCAGGGGAGTCACTAAATCTACCCATGAAGTCCCAATAAGCCGAAATCAGTTTGGCTCACTGGATAGAGCGTCGGCCTGCAGACTGGCGGGGGTCCCAGGTTCGATTCCGGTCCAAGGCATGTACCTTGGTTGTGGGCACATCCCCAGTGGGGAGCGTGCAGGAGGCGACTGATCAATGTCTCTCTCTCATCGATGTTTCTAGCTCTCTATCCCTCCACCCCTTCCTCTCTGTAAAAAAAATCAATAAAATATATTTTTAAAAAGACCGGAATAAGAGCCTCCTAACTGCTCTGTATTCCTTTAGGTCTTTGCCGCTTTCCAAACTCTTCCTGGTCTGTTTGCATCATGAAATTTCCCAGTCTCTGAGGCTCAGCCACGGCTCCTGTGACTATCTCTTTGAACGTGGAAGAAGCTTTGAGAAGGAGCCAGTTGTGCTGGCAAGAACCCTCAACCGGCAGCCAAACCGTGGGGTTAGATCTGGCCTGCATCTCGAGCGATCGCTGGACTTCACCCTCTCTTCTCTAAGCCCCCACGCCAGGACTCGGGGTCTCTGAGTCCACCGTCACGAGAAGAGGCAGGAGAAAGCAGCCGTGACCGCCTGCAAGGCGAATGTGCTTGCGGTGCAGACATTGAGATGCAAGCATTTCCTAAGACACGGAGGGGTCCTTCTCCTTTCGAAAGGCGGGTTTGCTTCCTTTGGAGTGGGGTGCAACAGGAAGAATGAATCTGGCTCCTGACACCCATTTCCTGTCCACTTGCCTCCCTTGGACAAGCTCCTTGATGGCTCTGAACCCCACACCGGCCCCCACCCCACCCCCCGCCACCTGCACTTCACACAGGGAGGGTTTCAGGCACCGAGTAGCAATGTTTGGTACAATATCCGTGCATCCCTGACACATCAGGGATTCTCCCCAACGTCTCCCCGTTCAGTGTTCCTTGCACCTCGCCTGTGCCATCTGCGGAAATAAGTGGTAGGCACCCGAGAAAACATCTGCTCCCATCAGCAGCCTGCACACACTGCCTGCTTGCTCGCCATCCTGGGCACATGGGGGGTCGCTGGAAGAGTTGGGGCGCCCTCAGGCCCAGTGCCCTCTGCCAGCCCCAGCTCTGGCTGGAGTGCTCCCTCATGGCTCTCTCTGAGGCCGGTGCAGGCTCTTAGCAAACCGGCACCATGAAGAGCTCAAAGACCACTCACTGCAGAGGGCCTGCCTCTGAGCATCTCCTTCCTACCAGCTCTGTGACCGGCCTTTTGTGGTGCCCGATCAAATAAGAACATTCTGGATTTTGTGTTTTTAAATATTTACCGGCCTCCCTTTCAGGACAGATGACACACATCACAAACACCAGGCCCTGGTTTTACGGCGTGTTTGGGATCTCGGCCGATTCGAGGAGATTTTGCCTTTCCCGACTCCAGCTGTGCCCTATGTTTCTGCCTCCAGAGAACGAAATTGGTATTTAAGCTGCGATCCTCCGTCAGCTCGAGGCGGGAGAGGGAATCTACTTAAAATTACCATGGAAAGTCATTTCCCCCCCGCCTCATGGATTTCCCATAATTCTCCGGCGGAGCCCCGGCCGGGTTTATTTACCTTCATTTTCAACGCTCTAATAATTTTTAAATAAACTTTCCTCCCTGCACACCGCGGCGCCCAGACGGCCCTTATCAATAAGGTGGGAAGGCGTGTAATAAGGGTTATTAATCAATCGAGTCCGTTGTGATTAGCTAATTAATAACAGAAAGAGGTACTTGACAAAAGAGATAGATTTTTAATTTTTAATGCCTTTGAAGGAGTGAGCGGAATGCTAATGGGCCGTGGCTGGATCCGGCTCAGAAATAGGAAAGGCAGCTGGCTATCCACGCTGCTTTCTGGGGGAGCACAGCCAGCGGGGACAGACCCGGCCTGGGAACCAGGGGCCCCAGGACTGAGCCCTCCCCCAGCGCCGGTCCTGTAACAGCTCATGCCTCAGTTTACCCGTCTGTGCTTCAGAAGGTGCCACCCTGGCTGATGTCCCTTCACTCCCCACACTCCCTCCAGCTCGAGGTGGCTACAAGGCTCCTAGGAGGTAAGTTACCTGACATACATTTGCAACCTTCAGAGTCTGAAGTTTGCCGAAACCGGTGTGGCTCAGTGGATAGAGCGTCGGTCTGTGGACTGAAAGGGCCCAGGTTCGATTCCGGTCGGGGGCATGTACCTAGGTGGCGGGTACATCTCCAGTAAGGGATGTGCAAGAGGCAGCTGATCAATGTCTCTCTCATCGATGTTTCTAAATCTATATCCTTCTCCCTTCCTCTCTGTAAAAAAATCACTAAAATATATTTAAAAAGTAAAATAAATAAAGAGTTTGAAGTTATCTCCGTTTTACTAGTATAAACATCACTTAACATCACAGGTAGCTTTTAAATCATTGGCTTTTAAAAGTACACACTACAGTATAATGTTATATAAATAAATCCAAAAATAACATATTTGGGGGAAGACAAAATTTGTTTAAGGCTCTTTTCTTCTTTAGTTTAGAGAGAATAAATGTGTTGCATTAGAGGAAGAGGTCCAGAAGATATAGTCCTGAGACTTACAAATAAAAAAGCAGAGAGAGAGTAAGACACTGAGGGAAGCGGGTCAAAGGGAAGAAGCAAGCAAGAACGTAAGTTCCAGGCCATGGATCTGAAAGTCTCAAAAGCAGCAAGTGGCTGTCTCTGCCAAATGTCACTAAAGACCAAGTAACAAGACGTGGCAGAAATGCACATGTGAATTGCACGCCTGGAAGACGATGGATGCCTTTGGAGCAGTGGTTCTCCACCTTCCTAAGGCCGCGACCCTTGCATACAGTTCCTCATGGGGTGGTGACCCCCAACCATGAAATGTTGTTCCTGTGATGCATTGTGATGTCAATATCTGCATTTTCCGATGGTCTTAGGGGACCCCTGTGAAAGAGTCGTTCGACCCCCAGAGGGGTCTCGACCCACAGGCTGAGAACCGCTGCTTTGGAAGGACACGGCCCAGTAGCCTGATGTCTGGGTGCAGAGATGCTGAGCTGAGTGACCCTAGAAACCTCTATGGAGACGCCAGGCCTGAGCGGGAGGAGAAACCACGGCAGCAGGTGGACGAGGGGTGAGCGAGCGGAGGAGGAAGGCAGAAAGGCCGGCGCCTACTGAGCAGGTGGCGAGAGGCACCGGCAGAGAGGAATGCTGATGGGGAAGATGCCTCCCTTAGGGCTGAGATAAGGGGACAGTTATCAAGAGCGGAGCCAGAGGAGAATTTTAAGGACAGAGATAGGACAGACCGAGAAGCAGCTGACTCCCTGGCTTTGATGAAGGAAGAAAGCACTTTCCCAGGGTAACCCAGAGAAAAGCAGGACTTAGCCACCCACCCCATAAATAAAATGTAAAATACTATATTTTATTTTTTTTATTTTTAATATATTTTATTGATATTTTTAACAGAGAGGAAGGGAGAGAGATAAAAAGTCAGAAACATCGATGAGAGAGAGACATCGATCAGCTGCCTCCTGCACGCCCCACAGTGGAGATGTGCCCTCAAGCAGGAATCAAACCCTAACTTCCTGCTTCATAGGCCGACACTCAGCCACTGAGCCACGCCAGCCAGCTGCCCCCGCCCACCCCATGCCTTTTTAGCTTCGGCTGTGAAGAGCCTGTGAAACATACATTCAAGGATCACTCAGGTGACCCCTACACGAGTCCTCTCCCTTTCACCTGTTTACTGTTGCCTGCTTTCCCATTCCTTTTGCGTTGAATATACACTTTTAATTTCACTCTATTTACCCCCAGTGCTTTTCAATATACCCCTTTGGGTAGGATAGTTAGTGGTTTGAGACATTACACCATACAGACATAGCCAGGAGAGTCTGGTATACGGACATTTTAGCACCTCACGTCAAAATACATTTTTCTCAGTGCCCGTGTGTTCTGGGCCGAGACGAGCAACCTGAAAAGGAACCTAATAAAGTATGCTCACACTGAACGGGGCTGACATGCTTCGCGGAAAGAAGTGGGAGCCTTACAACTGTCTGATTAGATAACTAATTATAATTAGTAATGCTCTCCGGCTTAGCTCATCTCAGGATGATTAAGAGAAGAGCTGGTCAGAGCCAGCACCTGGGTAAGGGAGGTAAGCGGGTGCAATGTTAGAAGAACTTAAGTGGAGATGGAGGTGAGGCCTCGCTCGCCATCCCTCCAATCTGCCTAGGTCTCTCCCACTTCTGCATCCTGACGATACTGTCACACAGAGAGGAAGAGCTAAAATCACCCGGCTTGCCGAGACTGGTTTGGCTCAGTGGATAAAGCATTGGCTTGTGGACTGAAAGGTCCCAGGTTCGATTCCGGTCAAGGGCATGTACCTTGGTTGTGGGCACATCCCCAGTAGCAGGTATGCACGAGGCAGCTGATCGATGTATCTCTCTCATGGATGTTTCTAACTCTCTATCTCTCTCCCCTCCTCTCTGTAAAAAATCAATAAAATATTTTTAAAAAATCTAAGAACAGTAACTTTAGCCTTTGCAATATGGTCTACTCTTTGATACACTCGCTTGAACCACCACACAGGACTTTGGATTGTGGGCAATGGTTTTCTGTACAGTTTTTAACAGTAACAAAGGCCTATGTGATCATCTACACACGGATGAAATAGAGGCATCACTGTCTGCCCTAAAGTTTACAACTCTAATGCACCGCCTTACGATGGGACTTAAAAAAACTAACACAGCTGAGACTGGTTTGGCTCAGTGGATAGAGCATCAGCCTGTGGATTGAAAGGTCCTGGGTTCGATTCCAGTCAAGGGCATGTACCTTGCTTGCGGGCACATCTCCAGTGTGGGGTGTGCAAGAGGCAGCTGATCGATGTTTCTCTCTCATCCATGTTTCTGACTTCCTATCCCTCTCCCTTCCTCTCTGTGAAAAATCAATAATTAAAAAAAACAAACTAACACATCTTTCCTTCAGATTTGAAAGCTAATTGATTTTGCATTTATCGGCTACAACATGAGAGCCATTCCAGTTTTCATTCTGAACGAGTTTCTTGGACCCACGAGCTAAGTAAACACTCTGTAAGATGAGCCCATGCGGACAGTGGGGAGAGACACAGCTTTGGGGGCAGACAAACGTGTGTTGAAAAACATGCATCCCGCTGGGGACTAATTCTGCAGCGTGAAGGATGAGGTGCCGGCCTGCTACATGGGTGGCGCTGAGCCACACACGGGATAATGTACGACTTGCTTAGGCGGTGCCTGGCGTGTCCTAAGCATCCAGTAAATAGTAACGATTGTTCTGCCACCAAAATTATCAATTATCGTGAACGCATCCAGATAAACGGCGCTAAGGGCGCGCTTACACAGGGACCGCAACGAAGAGAAATGCTAAGACGGGGGGTGAAATGGGAGCTCCGGATGGCAGGGCTGTTTGTCTGCTTCTTCCACCGCTTTGTATGCTGAGCAGAGCAGCCTCTGACGCACAGCATAGGTATCTGTCCAATTAACGGGTAAGGAGCTCCCCGAAACTCCGCTCCCACCGACGGCCCCCCAGACCTGGGGCAACACCACGGTGTCCATCTCTCGCCCCCCTCCTCCCAGGATGCTCTGTGCCGGGGCACTGACCCCTTCTGCTGTGGTTGTGAAGACTCTTTTATTTTGTTTTTTAATATATTTTATTGATTTTTTTACAGAGAGGAAGGGAGAGGGATAGAGAGTTAGAAACATCGATGAGAGACAGACATCCATCAGCTGCCTCTTGCATGCCCCCCATCAAGGATGTGCCCGCAACCAAGGTATATGCCCTTGACCGGAATCGAACCTGGGACCTTTCAGTCCGCAGGCCGACGCTCTATCCACTGAGCCAAACCGGTTTTGGCAAGAGAAGACTCATGAAAAAGAGACTCCTTTACAGGCAAAGCTCCCCGGTCAAGGGTCGCTGATGTCCCTGTGGTCACCTCAATGGAAACAGTTGTGGTCCTTCTGGATCCAAAGTATCTGAGTGCCGGGAGCAGAGGAGAGGGGGACCTGGCCCAGGTCTCGGGCCTGCCATTCACTAGCTCTGTGGCCCGGAGGGCACCACCACCGCCAGCCACAGTGAATCAGAGCTCCATGTGTGGTCTAGGGCTGTGGTCGGCAAACTGTGGCTCATGAGCCACATGCAGCTCTTTGGTCCCTTGAGTGTGGGATCCCCTTTCACACCCCACATGGTTCAGGGTTCCCGGTTCAGGGTCCAGGTTCTGGAGGAGGCCACAAGCAAATGAAGAGAGAGACTAGAAAAGCATTAATTTGTTGATATTGGGGGGCCAGGCGGGAGCCTTCCTCTAGTCACTGCGACCTTGCTAGCAGTTTTCAACCTGTGGGTCATGACCCACAGGTTGAAAACTGCTGCTGTAGAGCCTAAGACCATCAGAAAACACAGATATTTGCATTATGATTCATAACAGTAGCAACAAAAATAATTTTATGGTTGGGGGTCACCACAACATGAGGAACTATATTAAAAGGTCACAGCATTAAAAAAGGTTGAGAACCACTGAGTCTAGTGGAAAGGACTACCCCTTGCTCTGACCTTTTTCTCCCTTTTATTGAGACTAGGGGACACACCCATGACCTTTAGGCAGAAAATTCCAAGAACAGAAATTTATATATGAAACAAACAGGTAGAGGCTGCTTCAGCTAACAATGTTTCCACTAAACAGTGAGTGAAGAGCTCTGACCTTTCAGAGCCATGAAGGTGGACCAGCCTGCTGCTCTCCTGTTCACATCTTTCTATCAGTGAGACCATGTTTGGTTGCCGGCACTTGAGTGTGGCTCTTCCACAAAATACCACGGCCTGGGCCAGTCTATTTTGAAGAAGTGGCATTAGAAGAAGTTTAAAAAATGTGGCTCTCCAAAGAAATGTCAGTCCTTGTCCTGTGGATATTTGGCTCTGTGGACAGATGAGTTTGCCGACCACTGGCTAGGGAGTCAGAGATCTATCTAGTCAACAAGAATAGATCTCTTATGTATATGTGTAACACAATAAAATAAAATAAAAAGATAACTAGAGAATCCCTAAATATTTGGATTGGAGGTTAAGCTATATACTTCTAAGCAACCCATGGTTAAAAACAAGAAATTAACAATGAAAATAAGAAAATATTTTTACCTAAATGATAATGAAAACATGACATATTCAAACATGTAACGTGGTTAAAGTGTGCTCCAGGAGCCATGTATGGCATTAAAATATATTTGGAAAAGAGAGAGGCTGAGAAACCAATCGTCTCAATCCATATATTTTTTAAAATCCAATCTATCTTAATCAGTAGGGGAAAATGGAAAGTTAAATTTAAGGAGTGCATAAGGAAGGATATGTAAAAGTTAAAAGCAGAAATGGAATTCTGTCTCACATCCTATCCGATTTTGCAGGACAGCCTGACGTACAGATTTTACACTTGCCAATCCCCATCATCGTGTGGTAAGCCAGTTCCTTTAAATTAGTAAGTATAAATAAAAATAAACAACAATCAAAACAAACAAACAAAAAAGAATAGATCCCTTCTCTGTAGTGAGAATTAGGCTCCTTCTCATTAAATAGAAGGAAGCTCCGACTTGTCTGCTCCACAAGGCTCCTGCAAAGATCAAATAAAAGTGCTGGAAAAGGAACACGAGACAAAACTGTTTTTTCTTCGTCCAGGAAAACACTACTTTATGCCTGCAGTCGCTTCAGCTTCTTGTCAAGATTTTTTTTTTTTAAATGATTGAAAAGAAAGACAGTGAAATACTTGGACAGCCAGTACAGAAGCAAACTAAAAAAAATAAAAATAAAAATAAAATAAAATGCTCCTACTAATGACAAAAATGGTTTTAAAACTTATCTCCTTTCAGAATACTCTCTTAGAAACATACGTTTAAAATTAGGTTGTTGCAGCAATTGTGTGTGTGTATGTGTGTGTGTGTGTGTGTGTGTGTGTATATATATATATATATATATATATATATATATATATATATATACTAAAATAATATGCCAGAAATCTTTCTGCTCCTTTTTAATCTAGAGTGAAGGCACAACAGTGGTGACAGGAGAAGATTGTCTAGATTCCAGGATTACAGGCATCGGCTGTTCCTGTTCATCTTTTTTGTCTCAACACAAGAAAAAAAAAGAGGAGGTTCATGGAGTTCAAAACACCTGGTGCCGTCTGCGGAGAACGGGCTGGAAACACGCCGAGTCCAGAAAATAACCAGTAACTCAGCGGATCAACAGGCCGGGCCTCCTTCCCGCCCCCCTCAGAGAACACCGTGCTCCTGGCCACAGAGGCAACGAAAGTGTAACAAATGCTCACGACACCCCGATTTGCTTTTCCCAAGAAAGAGGCAGAGATCAAAGCGTGGCCGGTGCAAGCAGCCTGTATCAGGAGAAACAACAAAACAAGGACAGGCTGGGACTGTTCTAGAAGGCCCAGGATGGCACGGGGGAAGCTGGCAGACAGTCACCTGCGTGGTGGGCCGCTGTATACGATGAAAACACGTTCATCCCAATTCCCCACAGTAATTTCACCTGCGGAGCGGGAATTAGGCTGCACGGGGATTTGCATCCCACCTTTTGCAAATCTGCTGTAACACACCGCATGTTCTTATAACAGGACGAGCAAGCAAACATATCAGAATTCAAAAATGCACCCCGATGATACGGATGAGATTGGAATGGAAAATGCTTTCTTGCTGAAACCGGTTTGGCTCAGTGGATAGAGCGTCGGCCTGCGGACTGAAAGGTCCCAGGTTCCATTCCGGTCAAGGGCATGTACTTTGGTTGAGGGCACATTCCCAGTAATGAGGGTGCAAGAGGCAGCTGATCGATGTTTCTCTCTCATTGATGTTTCTAACTCTCTATCCGTCTTCTTTTTTTCTATTAAAAAAAATCAATAAAATATATATTTTTAAAAATGCTCTCTTTATCAATTTCAAAAACACTTCGTCTTTCCAGCCCATAGGTTGATTTCTGGAAGCTGCTACTTCCTAAATAAACCCTCCTGCCCCAAATGCAGCTCCTCAAAGAGCTGATCAGGCTGCCTGAGCGTCTTCCCAGGAATTATTTCAACACGATCTCCACGTGTCGGCAACGCTTTGCTGCCATCTGCTTCTAATGACGATGATAATGATGAAGATCACAGCCCCGAGGATGAAGACTCCATGCACAGACACATGTGTTTACAATCTGTGCCTGTGGATTTGAGGCGCAGCCCTGGCAGGATGAGAGAGAGAGGGGTTTCACCATCGTGGTGCCTCCGCTCTTTCAGGATTTCTGTTTCCCGCCTCCAAGTGATGGTGGGCTGCCAATGGCCTATCCCACCCGTGTGTACCTCCCACTCGCATATCAATCACAATGACGAATGTCACTTCAAAGAGCTGAGAATCAATGGGGATCCATGCAACGGCTTTATTAATCAGAGAAAGTACGTAAGAACCACCAGTGCAGGGTTTCTTAATCAAGATGGTTTGGAGAACACGACTCGGGCCTTAGAACAGGTGGGACCTTCCATACACACACACACACACACACACACACACACACACACACGTACACATACACACATGTGTATATGTATGTGTATATATACACATATATACACATACACATGCATACATTCATACACATACACACATACATTCATACACACGCATACACATGCATACATGCATGGTAATGGGTCCTGCTTCTGCCTCCGAGCACAGACCACAGCCGCCCTTCCCACGGCCGGGCCTTCTGCTCTTGTCCCCTTGGAAAGAGTGAGAGGAGGACATCAGCCAGCTACATACTCAGCTACATACTCAGCTCAAACCCTCCCTCCACCAGTTCTCTCGCCCACACCATTCAAATATCACCTCCCCAGATCCACAGTCAGCAGTGACATCAAACACCTCAAGACCCGTGAATGCAGGTCTCCTGTCATGGTTACATCCCAAGAGAGACAGTAAAATAAGAAATTAAAACTCTGCCTCTTAGGGGACTGAAGTCCAAGTTCCTTGTTTCTGTGTCAGGCAAAGTGACACCTTCCCCTCCCCCACTCCGCCCTGGCAGGACCCCAAAGACGCCCACGTTCTAATCCCTGGAACCTACAGATACGTTCCCACCGAGACTTTGACATTAGCCTGTGAAGTTCATGAACTAAGGACCGTTTAGGGCATAGAGAACCCGGAGATAATACATGTGTGCTATGTCAAGTCAGGGCATTTGTGGTCATTTCTTACAATAGTCTGGACTAGAGATTATCATGGCCTCATCCCCCTCAGTCACCTGCTAATAAATAAATAAATAAATAATAAAAATAGGTAGATACATAAATGATAGATAAATAAAATAGGTAGATAGATACATAGATAGATAGGTAGATAGATACATAGGTAGATAAGTAGATAAATAAATAAATGATAAATAATATGGGTAGATACATAAATGATAGATAGATGGGTAGATAATAAATAAAATAGGTAGATACATAAATGATAGATAAATAAAATAGGTAGATAGATACATAAATAGATAGATAGGTAGATAGATACATAGGTAGATAAGTAAATAGATAAATAAATAAATAAAATAGGTAGATACATAAATGATAGATGGGTAGATTATAAATAAATAGGTAGATAGATACATAAATAGGTTAAATAAATAAGTAAATAAATAATAAAAATAGGTAGATAGATACATAAATGATAGACAAATAAAATAGGTAGATATACATAAATAGATAGATACATAGGTAGATAAGTAGATAAATAGATAAATAAATAATAAATAAAATAGGTAGATACATAAATGATAGGTAGATAATAAATAAATATGTTAAATAAATAAATAATAATAAATAGGTAGATAGATAAATAAAATAGGTAGATACATAAATAGATAGGTAGATAGATACATAGGTAGATAAGTAGATAAATAGATAACTAAATAATAAATAAATAAAATAGGTAGATACATAAATGATAGATATGTAGATAATAAATAAAATAGGTAGATAGATACATAAACAGGATAAATAGGTTAAATAAATAAATAAATAATAAATGACCTTCAGCAAATCCACGAGCTCCCGAAAGCACGGGGACCTTTGGGGTCGAGAAGAAGCCACCTGCCCCGAACTACGTGCAAAGCTTCCCGCCCTCCCTCCTCCTCGGACTGCCCAGCCCTGACCAGCCCGTTCTGCTTCCCTTGCAGCCAAACGCCTTCCTCGGCCCGGTTTCCCCACAGAGGGACCGTCTCTGCGGCTCCCCTGCTTTTCCCTCCCGCCGGCCCAGGGAGGTTTTCAAAAGTCCAACCTACGTGCTTGGTTGCCTCCCTTCGCTCTGGGCTCCCCAGCACTGCCCCCGGGTGCAGGTGCGGGGTCTCTGGGCGCGCCTGCCTGCCCCCCTCTCTGCCCCGGGCCCAACACACGCACCCCCAGATGCCACCCCGGGCTGGGCCCAGCCTGTGAGAGAGGACGCAGTCAGGGACAGGTCAGGGACAGGTCGGCCAGGAAGACGCGCGCCCACCCCGGGAGGCTGGGCCCCTCACAGACTCAACAACCCGAGTCCGCACGGTTCCCTCTTCTCCTGAGCGAAATGCACAACGGAACTGAGACCAAACCCCAGAAACTGGCCGAAGCCACAGCCGAGACATCACACAGGCCCGTTCCAGCTGGACAGCCGCTGCTTCTTCGTGTCATTAAAACTCCCAGCGACGCAATGTCCCTGCAGGACTGCGAACAGCCCTCCTGGGCCAGAGCGTGGCCTCTCGCTCTCAGGAACCAGTACGGTTTCTCCGTGAGGTCATTTGCCCCCCAAAAGGCACAAAAGGTGTAAAGAGATACTGGATGCCCAAAACTTGGTACTCACCCGCTGACTGTCCTGTCCAGAAACCAGTGAGTGGAGGGACCTGGTGGACGGAGCCTGGGTCCCCAACTGAGCGTCCCAGTGCCTTCCACCCTCACTGAGCGGAGCGGTGGCCGCACAGGCCAGGCCCGTGGACTGACCCACGTGGTCTTAAAGGGGCAGCTGGAGCAAGAGGACCCGCATGAAAACAACGCCTGCACAGGTGCATCCAATTCAGAAGGAAAGCAACCGAGAGCCCGCCCAGTGCACCTGGAGCACAGTAGGGCAGCAGCTGACAAGGGCGCTTTCAGGAGCGGTGACCCCAACCAAGAGGAGGTTCTGCCCCCCCACCCCCCGCCTCAGGTTCCAGCCCCAGAGGAGTCAGCCCCTCCCCCAGGCAGCCTAGGCCCCCAGAAAAGTCCTGGCGTGGATCCTAGGACAGAAAGAGGGCCCTGTGGATGCCACACTCCCCTGTCCTCAAGCAAAGGCCCAGGGGTGAAGGACCCCCTCTCCCAGCCCAGCATCTGGTCTTGGGGCTCGCCTCTTCCCCCACAGCTCACAGACTCCCCAAACCTGGAGTAGAGCCGGCCCCTCCTTGGGTACAGACCAAGCACACTGCAGCCCCAGCCCCGACCCTCGCCTTGCCTGAGGCATGATGTTATTTTATTTAAAAACTCAAAGAAAAGCCGAGACTGGTTTGGCTCAGTGGATAGAGCGTCAGCCTGCAGACTGAAAGGTCCCAGGTTCGATTCTGGTCAAGGGCATGTACCCTGGTTGCTGGCACATCCCCAGTGGGGGGCATGCAGGAGGCAGCTGATCGATGTTTCTCTCTCATCGATGTTTCTAATTCTCTATCCCTCTCTCTTCCTCTCGGTGAAAAATAAATAAAATGTATTTTAAAAACTCAAAGAAAAAAAAGAACAAAACAACGTCCTGACTCATGAGACTCCCAGAGAATTTCGGTCCCTGCAGGTGCAGCATGCAACGCAGACCCAGCCCATACCTGGGCCTCAGAACTGTTGGCCATGGATATGGGGACTCAAACCTTTTTTGTTCTTCGAGGTTCATTTCTAGTCTGCAGAGGCAAGGTTTTTTTAAAGAAAAGAATCGGAGGAAAAAAAATAGATAGAGGCCAAGGAGCAGTGAACAGACTGTCAAACTACAGCAGGAAGGCAGGGGAGGTTGGGGGAGGGGAGCTCTAAGAGATCCACCGAAGGATCTGTATGCATGTATGTAAGCATAGCCTGTGGATACAGGACACTGGGGAGAGGGCAGGTGAGGGCATGTACTGGGGGATAGGGAAGGCGGGGGGAGTCCTAGCACTTAAATGTCTTACCATTTCCAAGGCGGGGGCACCAGAGCTAGCTGGCGCTGTGTGAGCAGGAAGAATTGGGGTGTTGGGGTGGGGGGGATCCCGGGTGCCCACAGAGATCTATCTGCTCTCTGCAGTGTCTCTCCCGGGGGCTCCTTTCCCAGCCAGGCCTTCCCCATCCAACCTCAGCCGGCCGTTCAGACTCGTGCTCCATCCCACCTTCTCTCACTTTGGCCATTAACTTTCTTTCCCTCTGAAAAGTCTCCGAACACACAGATTCCGTTTGCATGAATAATTCACCGCGCTCCCAGATACAAAGGGGACAGCCGGGCCTGCCGCACTGCTGCCCGGGAAACTAACCAAGATCCATTTCCCCCGCATCAAAGAGCTCGGCCCGTTGGGGAAAAGCTCTCTCTTTTTGGCTAATCTTTTGAAATTCTTCCCCTTCCGCCCCCGGAATGCTCAATGCCCCTCCACCAAACCCAGCGCAGCCCTGGGCGGGAAGGGACTGGCAGTCCAGAGCCCGCATTCCAGTGCCAGCTTTGCCCCTGGCTGCTACGTGACTCCGGGTGACACACGTGTATTCTTTTGACCCCTTAGGGAGTTCGCACCAGATAAAGAAGGGGGAGAATGGGGCGGCCCCTTAATCAGGGGAGAAGGAGATAGAAAATGTTACATCCGGGCCCAGGGTGAGGCATTCTGTTCTAGTGAGGACGCTCTGCCTCCTCCCTGTTTCCCTTCTCTGCTGCTAACCGCAGGCAGAGGTTTCAGCAAAGGCCGGATTTTAAGAGCCGGGGGAAGAGGGGTGTCAGGGGGTGTCGGAGTAATTCACTGATCTGAGGAAAGGTTTTTGAGAATGGCCCTGTCACATACTGTGTGGGAGCAGGCAGAGCACAGGAAATTGGGGTCTCAAGCTTCTTTTCTTTTTTGTTTTATTTTATTTTTTATATTTTATTGTTTTTTTTTTGTTTGTTTGTTTTTTTACAGAGAGGAAGGGAGAGGGATGGTGAGTTAGAAACATCAATCAGCTGCCTCCTGCACACCCCCTGCTGGGGATGTGCCTGCAACCAAGGTACATGCCCTTGACCAGAATCGAACCTGGGACCCTTAAGTCTGCAGGCTGATGCTCTAACCACTGAGCCAAACTGGAAAGGGCCTTTTTTTTCTTTTTCTTTTTTTTTAAATATATTTTATTGATTTTTTTACAGACAGACAGGAAGGGAGAGGAAGAGTCAGAAACATCAATGAGAGAGACAGATTATTCAGCTGCCTCCCTGCACACCCCCTTCTGGGGATGTGCCCGCAACCAAGGTACATGCCCTTGACCTGAATCGAACCTGGGACCTTTCAGTCCGCAGGCTGACGCTCTATTCATGGAGCCAAACCGGTTTTGGCTGAAGCTTCTTTTATCTTCATTTCAAGAGAGATTCTGCCCAGACTACTCCTCAGAGCTGGAAAAACCGTTAGCCTGGCATGGAGATCCTCCCAGGAACGGAAGTGCGGGAATATCTGTCTCTGTTTCTGCAGCGAAAGGCAGAGCGGAAGGCCAGGCTGAAGGAATTTTATGTGACCGGGCTAAACGGATGGCGGTGATTAAGACTCGCTGCCTAATTAACTTCCAATGGCTACACAGAGAGTAACATAATCCTGCGGCTGCCTAAACATTGAGGCTTATCTGCACGGTAAACACAGAATTAAGTGTCATCGAAGGAATCACTCCTCTCTCCGGTTGTGTCGTTAAGGGCGCAGCATCCTTTCAGGATGATAAGGATGTTTATGCTGCGGCCTCTGTTGACGAAGAGAGGATGGGAGGGTCCAGAAGTGAATGAATGACTGTGCGGGTCTCACGGCCAGCAGGTGGCCAAGACGGGTCTCTCAGAAGCTCTCCTGGTACATGAGGGCTCTTCCAAACGAGTCATTGGAAGGATTCGTTTTTTTGCCAGAGAAACCGCTTCTGTTTTATCGTTCATGGTTTATTGAGCAATTTGGGATCCAGGGCATCTCGGTGATTGGCAGCGGTGGGGTTGGATAAGAAGAAGGAATAGAGAGTCCTGGCTTGTTATATTCAATTATTTTTTCTTTTTTAATACATTTTATTGATTTTTTACAGAGAGGAAGAGAGATAGATAGAAAGTCAGAAACATCCATGAGAGAGAGACATTGATCAGCCGCCTCCTGCACGCCCCCCACTGGAGATGTACCCGCAACCAAGGTACATGCCCTTGACCAGAATCGAACCTGGGACCTTTCAGTCCGCGGGCCCACGCTCTATCCACTGAGCCAAACCGGTCTTGGCCAATTCTTTTTTTTCTTCTTTTAATGTTTTCTTTTCTTTTTTGTTTTTTAATATGCGTTATTGATTTTTCACAGAGAGGAAGAGAGAGGGATACAGAGTTAGAAACATCGATGAGAGAGAGACATCCATCAGCCACCTTCTGCACGCCCTCCACTGGGGATGTGCCCGCAACCAAGGTACATGCCCTTGACCGGAATGGAACCCGGGACCCTTCAGTCCGCAGGCCCACGCTCTATCCACTGAGCCACACCGGCTTCGGCCTGGCTTGTTGTATTCAAATGGACTCAGGTGGTACTGTTTATGTGTTTTCCACACTCTCCCCACAAAACAAGCTGCACCCCCGCCCCATTCCTCATGAAAACGTGACTTTAAAAGGTGCGCCTGAGAAATGAAATGAGTGAGACATGGCGCTGCCCCTGGTTTATGGGGCTCCACACAATTTGCCACCCAGGAAGACCGAGTAAGCGGTATCCCCTGAGGGATGCGGAGGGAGGCGGGCTGGCCCCAGCGTGGAATTCCAGAAGCTGCCAGAGGGACCAGGAGCGCAGAGGGACAAAGGAGTCCAGCGCTGGCCGAAACCGGTGTGGCTCAGTGGATAGAGCGTCGGCCTGTGGACTGAAGGGTCCCAGGTTCAATTCCGGTCAAGGGCATGTACCTTGGTTGCGCGCACATCCCCAGTAGGGGGTGTGCAGGAGGCAGCTGATGGATGTTTCTCTCTCATCGATGTTTCTAACTCTCTGTCCCTCTCCTTTCCTCTCTGTAAAAAATCAATAAAATATATTTT
>PVJN01033909.1:0-23108 GCA_004026805.1 Lasiurus borealis | reverse complement strand
TGTGACCTGTCGGGGAGGAGAGGGACAGGGAGGGGAGCAGAAAACGAGTTTTCTAAGAAAGGAATCTAACGAGTGCATGGCATGTCCGGTTAGCGTGAAGCAGAGGTTTAACATTGCTGCTTTCTCTTCAAAGCCTCCACCAGGTCGTTCTTAAGAGCTTCTTGTTTTGATTTGTCTGCAAAAGTCTGCACAGACCTGCGGGGGGGAACAGAGTGCGATCAGCAGGCTTCACAGGAAGAGGTGTGGGGAGGGTCTGGGTCCCTGGGCAGCACCGGGCCCCCTGGAGAGGACAGCGGTGCCAGCGAGATGTGAAGGGAGCGGATCCTGAGGCCGCACCGCGCCGGCCCCCCGGGAGGCCCCGGGCCCGCTCCACCGGCACAAACGCTCAGCTTGGCACCAGGCGGGGTGACCGGCCACAGCCCCAGGACCCAGGTCCACTCCTCTGGACCAGGAGGACCGCGTTTCAAAGATTCCCCCTCACTACACTCGGCCCAGCAGGAGGCTCGATGCTGCCCCACGAATGCAGGGTGCACGGCACCCCCTTAGCGAGGGTTTAAGAATCAGCGCCTGGACCCCTGAGCCCGCTGGGGTCACAGCCAGGGCAGAACTCAAAGGACGAGGGCTTCCAGGCTTTTGCTCTGAGGCTCCATCAGCTGTTCACTTGGCCAAGAAAAGCCCTCCCCCTGGACTGAGAGGCAGCAGGGACCTGAGGGAAGGCCCGGTCGCTGCTGTCGAGGCCCGGTTTGTGGGAAATGAGAGCATCCAGGCCCAGCAGTAACTCTGCTCGATGCTGGCAGCAGCCCAGGGAGGCTGTACAGTCACAGAGCGCTCTCACACGCTTCCTCACAATGCTCAGCGTCCAGGAGGCGGGGTTATTTCCAACTTACAGGTAAGAAACAGGCTCAGAAAATGCCCCTGGCAATGACCCAACCGATCCCTCTGTCAGCTTTCCCCATTGTTTAGGTTAACAAGAACTGTTAATAGTTTTACTGATGCACGAGCAGCAGAGAAAGGGTGAGGCTGCCTCTCAGGACACTGTGGAACGCGCTCCACGGAGAGAGTGGAAGCATTGAAATGCCCCCAATGCCGAAAATGGGTGCAGTGCGATGCAGTGGGGCCGGGAGAAACAGCGCCCGGGTGAACGCTGGCTGCCCAATCCGGGAAAACCCTGGCAGCGCCTTAGAATGCTCGAGTGCAGCACACAGGCAGGATTTTGAAAGAAGCTGCGTACAATTGAAAAACGCCCATGAGAAACACCCAGTTTGGGTGGAAGCTGCTGGAATACATGTTTCTGATCGTCTGGAGCGCCCTGGCTCAGCGCTGACAGAGGAAGGGTCAGACGCCAGCCACGTGGCCCCCGGGCTTCCAGAAAGACTCCCACGGAGCTCAAGGTGACCAGCGGGAGGATGGGGTGGGCGAAGCAGCAGCTCACCTGGTCCCTGGCCTGGAAGGACGGCTCCCCGCTCTTCTGGGAAGAGCCTCGAGCACACCAGCACCCACCCCCACAAAGGAGCGAGTTTCCGTTAGAACCGGAGAGAGTCAGTAAGCGACAGGTTAGGCGTGGGGCAGCCGCAGGGATGGAGAAGGGGCCATTCATTCAGGGGACAGAGCTGGGGAGGTTACTGCCAAGCAGCTCGAACCATCGCCCGGAGGGAGCACTAGCTCAGTGTGGGAGGAGGACCTGTCCTGACAGACGGGGGGTGCAGAGGGCTTCAGTGCTGGAGAGGCTTCCGTGGGCAGCCACTGGATGCCAAGGCCAGGGGCCCAGAAAACCCCAAAAGTGGGGGTTGGGGGGGAGCGTACACTATCATGGGACACCTTCAAAAGGGTTTCTCATCGCTGTGGTGGGAACCTGACAGTCCCAGCATCAGGCTTGGGGCGGACAGCTGCCTCGGGCCTGGAGCTGGTGCACACACAGCCCAGACCAAGCACTCCAGTCCCACAGACAAGAACGGCTCCGCCTGGTTACATAAGTGCCCCCACTCCTCCCACCCGGAGACCCCACTGAGCCACTTCCAGGTTGGGCTTTAGTATCGGCCCTCAGCTGGGGCTGAGCCCCTAAGCCAGGCGCTGCGCCCTGCCTGGCTGGGTTTTCAAACGCCTGATGTGACAACCAGCGTCCCTCCTCCTCTCAGAGGATGCTGCTTTCATGTCACAAGCGTGCCATGGTTCTCAGCCATTATCAACAAGCAAGGCTGTTCTCCTCCCGCCGGGGCAGGGCGGGGAAGAGGGCAGCTGCAGCTCGTCAGGGGAGGGAAGTGATGATGGTCCAGGCAGCTCCAGCAGCAACCGGTCTGGAGTGCATCGGGCCGGTCAGTCAGACCACAGCCCCCACTCTGCGCTCTGTCCTCGCTCTCACAGCAATACACCCCTTTCCCATCGGCTAGCCCCCAGGATCCTTGGCGGGAAACTGGGGATGACAGGGCTGCATACAGAGCAGGCTCAGGGAGGCTGTCCTGAAGAAGGTGGGTGAACAAAGGCGGGACACGGACCCTGGCTCTGTGGCCACCAAAGCCGCGCAGACCTGGGCCTTCTGCTGGACGCAAGTGGTCCCTAGACTGGGTTCTACAGGAGCCGAAGCCAAACCTCGTCTGCCCACCCCCAACCCCCGCCCCGAGTGCCACACACACACCGCACACACGATATGGGTCCACATTACGCGGGGCTGAATGAATCTACACATTAATGTGGCGGACACGGGGGTTAGTGGTGGTTTGAGTGATGCGCGGCAACAGCCGACCCGCGGGGCCGGCGGGTGTGAGTCCTGTTTAGTGGGAGGGCGCTCGCCCGCTCAGGCAGGGTACCTGGATCGGCCTAGTTATCAGGCTGGATGTGGATCTGCCGCTGGGTCAGCACCTGGGAAAGCTCCCTCTGCAGCTGCTGAAACTTGGGGTTGTCAGGGATAACGTCAACAGATCTACAGAGAGCATCAGAGGTGAAGGCGGAGCGGGGACGGCGGGACCCAGGAGCACGTGGGCAGGCAGTGGAGAGGAGGGAGGGACAGGGGGACACGCAGGCGGAAGGAAGAAAGGGGCCCGCACCAAGGCCACGCCGCTCTGGGCTGTGGGGTGGAGGTCACAGAGCAGAGCGCTGGGCTGGTGGTAGCCTTGGTGTCGGGGGCAGGACCGTGGGGTTCAACAGCTAGAGGAAAGCAATGTGGCCGGAAAGGGAGAAGGGGGTGAAACCCAACACCCATGTTCCCCACAGGCGGGATGGAAAAGGGGGACAATGAGGTTTCAAAGGGAACCCTCGCTATCGCAAAACTGTACGAACAGGAAACTAAAACTCTGGTCTGCTCGGCGAACTCCCAGCCAGGGCAGCCCCCAGAGCTGTTCCCGCCTCTCCCGGCCCAGAAGCGAGCGCTGCACCGGAACGGGGGACCAGCAGGCTGGCAGCCAGAAGGAGCGAGTGCCCGTGGCCTCAGTACCATGCTGGCTGCAGAGCAGATGCCTCTCCTCCCTCCAGCCCTGACTCCCTGACTGGGAGGGTCCCCGAGAGGAGTGGCTCGCCCACGGCCGCACGGCTCTGCAGAGCAGGCTAAGCCACTGGCCTCCTGACACCGTGACCTCCACTGCCCCCACCGCTCTGGCCTCCTGCTCTGCCACCACGGACCTCAGGGACCCAGACAGCCTGCCGGCCTTCACTTGGCCGACACTGGACACTGCAGAACCGAGGGCCTGGGATGGGTGGAGGGCGCTCAGGACCCTGGCCGCAGCCAAAGAGCCCTGCCGAGGACACCAGAGTGGCCGGGTCCTGTCCGGAAAGCAGCAGGCGAAAGGGCCTGTCTGCAGCCCGGAAACCAGCCCACCAGAGGCCTGGCAGCCTCTGTCTCTCCGGTTCTGGTTTGGAGGTCCCCTCAGACCCCAGAGCCAAAGGGCTGGGCAGTTTCTTCAGATGAGACTGATACTTGGGGGCCAAGAGGAGGCCGCCTTCAGGGATGAGGGTATCGGGGGCTGTTAAGGGGAACGTCCCCCACAGGACAAGCGTGGAGGTAGGAACCAGCATGTACTGAGAATGCAAACATGGACACGGGGCTTTCCCGTGCAAAGTCTGCACGTCAGTCCTATGAGGCGCGTGCTTTACTCCGGTTTACACACGAGGAAGCCGAGGCTCAAGGGCATACAGCTGCTGGGCAGCAGACCTAGGATTTAAATCCGTCATCCTTTCGGTTGCCAAAGCTTGTACTTTTGGGTACATTACCTCAGCCCATTGACGATGTCCTTTGTTTTTCCAAAGTAGATCTCATTCAGCGTACTTCTGATTTTATTTTCCATGTCCTGGGGAGGGAGGTCAGTCAGCAAACAGCTGGCAGTCCTGAGGGCCACACCCTCCCACCAGCTCCCCACTGCAGTCCCCGCTGTGACCACATGGGGGAGGCGCAGGACTGCGCAGATGCCTGGTGAGCGAGCCCAGCCCCTCCTTGCAAACAGTGTGGTGAAGGGAAGCCAGTGGCAACTGAAGTCCCTCTGGTACCCACTGGGGCCCAGAGATCTGCTTCCTTGTCAGGGCTCCACTCACGGGGGGTTGGGGGGACAGTTTTATGGCTTCCTGAGCAGACCCGTCTGGGAGAAGGATTTGAGGGATGGTGGAGGGGATGCCCTAGGAGCTGTGCCCTGCTTGCATCTAGATTACAGGCTAAGAAAGCACAAGGCCTGGGCAAAACATGAGAAATGCAGTATGGGCTGCTATGGAATGGGAAGAAGCAAGGCAGCCCTGACCGGTTTGGCTCAGTGGATAGAGCGTCAGCCTGCAGACTGAAAGGTCCCAGGTTCGATTCCGGTCAAGGGCATGTACCTTTGTTGCGGGCATATCCCCAGTAGGGGACGTGCAGGAGGCAGCTGATCGATGTTTATAACTCTCTATCCTTCTCCCTTTCTCTCTGTAACAAAAATCAATAAAATATATTAAAAGAAAGAAAGAAAGAAAGAAAGAAAAAAATGGCAGAAAGTCAGCAAGCTGGCACACAGGCTCCAGGGGCAAAACGTCAGATGCTGTGGAAGCAAACCAGAGCCCAGAAGGCCACTCACCTCTACCAGGCGCCCAATATTGGCTATGTGTGGCGAGGAGTCGCTCACAGTTTCATCTTTCTCCATCTGCAAAAGACCAGACGTTCCTCCAAGTTAGAGAGAGCCGGGTGCTCCCTGAGAACGGCCCCTCCACCCTCCACAGCATGGCCCTCCACAGCTTGCAAAGAATGGTTATTCCTGCCGGTAGCTCCCCAGTGGGGGACCCCAGCACACGAGGAGCTAAGTTTCATGTCACAAACAGTCCGGCCAGCAAAAGCCCAGCGTCCACATTCCCAGAGCTGTCTGTCACAGATGGCAGCACCTGTTCACAAAGCAACGAGCCCCAGGTCACTGGAGTGCTGGGGAGAAACGGGGCGCCTTGTCAAAGATGCTACAAGAATGGTAGTGCCAGTCAAGAACCCATGGCCTTGCAAGGCTCTTGTGAAGATGAGACAATCTTTGCAGAGCAAAGATGTCTGCTCTGGCAGGACTGTTCTGGTGAGAACCGGTCAAATGGAAAAGAGGGAGGGAATGGTAGAACAACCGGCCTGTCCACTAGCACGGGGCCCGGAACTGACCCGGGATCTCTGGCCAGTGATCTAGGGGCATCTCGATCCTCACAAAACAGAAGTGAGAGAACCCATGAACTTAAAAGGGTTAGCTACGCCCCACCACTTCCGGTTTAATACATTCCTCATCTGGCAGAGCCTCGGTGTCTGCAGGAACATCATCTGCCCTTAGCAAAACCCTGTGACTCCCTGAATGGGAGTGAGGAGCACACGCTGGAGGAGGGACAGAGCACTTCTGAAATGGATTTTTGGATGCCAACACCCTGGCACTGTGTCCTCTCCCCCACGTGGAAACGGTTCCCAGGGCTGCTCAGAGAGGGTGTGGCCCCAATGGATTCCTTCCTTTCACAAATTAGCATCTCTCTCCCCACAGCGGGCAGATTCCTCCCGGAGAGTCCCATTTAAGGAGCACCAGGAGTACAAAGTGAGGCAAGGGCTATGGGCCATGGGGTTCAGTACAGCCACGTGACCAATCAAACCTCTTGGAGAGGAAAGGCTGAAGCCATTGGACACCCAAAGGTACAACAGGTGGCAGGATTGGAAGGAAAAGAAGATGAGAAGGCCCGGTCTCCCCAGGAGTAGACTGACTCCTAAGTTGTGCCAGGAACTGAGCCCAAGGAAAAGGCCCGGCAGGGACCAGACAGAAGGTGGGGGGTGAGGGGTGGGCAGAGGCCTTGGCACACAGACGTTCCCACAACCCCCTTGCTCACAGCCCTGCCGGCTCCCTCCACACCTGGTCAGGATCGGCTTTCTGGCAGTGCTGACCCACCGAAAATAGAACTATTTATGCAATGCATATATTATTACATCCTCAGGCAAGTGGCTGCCAGAAGAAAACATTTTTATGTGCTGTGGTCGCACAGATGTTCCGAGAGGCGATTCCAACCGAGTCTGAAGTCAGAGGCCAGCCTCTCGCCCTAGGAAGGCCCTCTCCTCCAGTGGCCTGGACACGGGAAGGACACAGGCCACGCCTGGAGAGCAGGCTGTGTGCCCCTGCCGCCCAGTGAGGACAACCTGGAGGGGGAGGCCCTGAAAGCCAGCCCCCCCAGGTCCCCAGCTCATCCGGAGGCCCCAGGGGTGAGGGCCTTGTCTGTCTGGGGCGTGCACTCAATGAGCTAATATCTGCACCAAGCTCAGAACGGTGCCTGGCAGAATGGTAGCTTCATGCCCAGGACTGCCTGGTCCTGGCTCGCTCTGGTGTCTGAGCTGTGCCGGTTAAGGGTGCGGCTGCAGGCCAGCGCCGAACATGTCAAGCCAGAAGCCACTGGCCGGCCTCTCGAGGCAGGATCAGTCTGCTTGGTTTCGGACCATTTTAACTGAGCCTCACACTGTGTATTCTGGAAGATGGCAGTGTCTCTGTCTGCAAGCTGTGCGGTAAGAGGAATCGTAGTTATTATTCACTGACCATAAACCATGTGTCAGAATGGTTTTGTATTTCTAATCTAACACAATCTTCCCAAACGGGCATGATTAGCTCTCTGGTGAAAATGCTGACTTTCAGAGAAGGGAAGTGGTCTGTCCTGGCCACATGGCTGGATCTGAACCAAGATCTGGATGATTCTGAAACCTGTTTCTTCCATGAGAACGCACTGCTTGCTTAACTCATCCACGTTCTTTACAAGAAAAAATCAAAGACAAATCACAATCCAGAGCTCGGAAATTCCATCTTGTCTCATCTGCCCCTTCCCTCCAAGCCCCTGGGTTCTCCAGTCCCTTCCTCTCCTGTCAGCCAGCACAGTCTCATGCCAGCTTCCCTTCCCAACCAGGCGCTCGTTCACTCCACCCAAGGTCATCCAACCAGCACCAAACCAGCCCTGGTGGCCATGCTGCTGATGCAGCTCCCTCTGAGCCTTGTGCCCTTCCTAGACTGAGAGTGCACGGGGCTGCAGCTAGCTGTGTCCCCTGCAGGCCGCACACACTCCCTGAAGCAGCCTTGCCTGGCCCACCTCCCCCTTTGTCCCCTACACCTGGAAGGAAGGCCACTAACCTCCTCCCCTGCTGAAGCAGCGCCTTGTCTATCTGCTAAGCATGAGTCGAAGAGGACGACCCTGCGTGACACTCGGGCAGGTGCCCACTGCTGAGTAGGAAGAGCTCATCTTGCAAACAACTGGCCTAACTTCCTCACTCAGCAAAACCTTCCACCTTCTTTCCTAAACATTTAGAATCTGAAAAAAATATCACACGAACATCTGCAGGACTATCCGAGATCGGAAACCTTGCATCTTCCCAGAGATTTACGGTTTTGCCTCTTTCCCACGTCCCCAGTTGTCACACCAAGTGACCTCTGAGCACAACTTCCTTTTCAACAGGTTGGTACCTGGCGTGCAAGCCTTCCCGGGGGGGCCTCGGTGGCAGCCTGCCAGAGGGCGCTTTCCGCCCTCCTCGTCTGGCAGGATGGCATCATCTGGCTGTGGTGAGCTTCCCCAGGGACCGCTGCTCACTTTCCTCCCACAGCTGCAGGGATTTGCCAGACACATTATTATCTGCCTCGCTTTCCAGCTGACATCCCTAAAAGCCATCTTTTGTTGGGGGTAGTGGGGGGGAAAAGGCCAAAGTCGGGGAGAGGGAGTACAGAGGGAGCTCGGATTGGGGTGTACTTGGTCTGAGCCTGCTGGGATATGGCATGATCAGGTGTGAAATGCAGCTCAAGCACATGTTATATTTTAAAAATATATTTGATTTTTTACAGAGAGGAAGAGAGAGGGAGAGAGAGTTAGAAACACTGATGAGATAGAAACACCCATCAGCTGCCTCCTGCACACCTCCTACTGGGGATGTGCCCACAACCAAGGTACAAATCCTTGACCGGAATCGAACCTGGGACCTTTCAGTCTGCAGGCCAACGCTCTATCCACTGAGCCAAACCGGTTAGGCCTCAAGTACATGTTTACTGTTAAACTGACAAACAATTTAAAGAAAGCAAGTGGGTGAGAGCAGCTTTCCATCTCATTCACTGCACTCCCATAAGCCATCTAAACTGAGAGAGCAGGGACAGGGAAAGGCCTGAAATGCCAGGGAAGCGGGGATGCTAAACAGAGCCCCACGGAGCCTATGCCCCAGCTCTTTTCAAGATGGGGCATGGGAAGCAGGAAAGTGAGGCGGTGCCTGGGCTATGCCCAGAGGAGAGTGGCTCAGGCGCCCTGTGCTGCTGCTCAGCGGCCCTCGGTCTCAGCGGTTGGTGTCTTTCCTGATTGCCACGGGTGAAAGTGAGTGTGGCTGCAATGAGGCCTAGTTTCCGAGGAAAAGCCGAGGCCTGGGGAACTGCAGAGAGGGCTGAATGGAGGAACTGAGGTGAGGAAGACTCCCCCTAATCCCACAGCCCACATCCTGGGAGCACCGAGCCACACTCTACTCCAAAACTCTCCCAACCTGCCCTCCTAGCTACTCCCCTGCCTTTGCCCTTTATTTCCCACCTTGAGGCTGACACCGCCTCCTTCACTGACTGCTGGTCACAGGCTTGTCCCCCCAGTCCCCCTGAAGCTGCCCCCATCCGGGCCCTGGTCATCTCTCCTGGACAACCTGAAGAGCCTCCTCCTGCTAACCACCGTGCCAGCCAGCAGCGCTGTCTTTAGAAAACAGAGATCATTCCTCACCTAAAAACCCTTCTCACTACCCTGGTGCTGACTGTCTCATCTGGTCTACTTACTTCCTACCGGAGCCTCCAATGAAGGAGGCCCCGCAGGTGACGGTGCTGAGCACATGCCCAGGGAGCTCGGAGCCCTGCACGGGGCCCCACAGCCCTGGCCCCACTCTCGGTGTCCGTTTCTGGGGCTGCCAACAGAATGCCACTGGGCACCCACAGAGCAGTGTCAGGTTTACATTGAGCACACTGCTCCACGCATGTCTGTGCAAACCTTCATTTAGCATTCAACCGAAGGCCAAGCACAGTGGGCAGATTAGGAGCAAAAAATGTAGTGTGGTAGAAAGTAGCCTAGCCGAAACTGGTTTGGCTCAGTGGTAGAGTGTTGGTCTGTGGACTGAGAGGTCCCAGGTTCGATTCCGGTCAAGGGCATGTACCTTGGTTGCGGGCATATCCCCAGTAGGGGGTGTGCAAGAGGCTGCTGATCGATGGCTCTCTCTCATCGATATTTCTAACTCTCTATCCCTCTCTCTTCCTCTCTGTAAAAAATCAATAAAATATATTTTTAAAAAATAAGGAAAGAAAGTAGCCTATTTTTTTTTCTAGGAGGACAAATCTGGGTTCAAATCCTGGCTGCCTCCTACTAGATAAACCGCCATGGGAAAATCACTGAATAGCAAGAACCTCAGTCTCCTCACCTGTTAAATAAGAATGGTAACTATCTTGCTTACCCTCCTACCCAAGGAGGCAGCCTCATAACCATGCATGTCCCCCCTCATCACTGGGACCCCTTCATCTCCATGGCTCATCAGGGACACATGGCGAGCCCACAGCCCGCATTTCCCGTTTGCTCCGAAGCTGCGATCATTAACTCAGAGTCCTCTCTCTCACTGCTTCCCTGCCCCTCCTTTCCGAGTTACTTACATTGGAAACCGGCCCCAGCTTTAATGCACCTCAGATGAGTTATGTGACCGGCCGCTCGGATGATGACAGAAGCATGAATTTCCTCATTAAAGCCCAAGAGCACAGGCAATCCAAACAAGGCCGTGGCCGGGCCGGTGTGCTGAGGACAGCCACTCATCGGCCCCGTGTTTGGCTTGGCACGAGGCGCCGCTCACGGCAGGCCGGAGCCAGGCCCTCGCCATGGGCTGACAGCTCTGATTTAAGCTATTAGGAAGACCGAGGATTAAATATTTGTCCAGGTCACTGTAAACCGGGCGGAATTATAAACAGTCCGGAGCGGTAAGTGATGCAGGAAACAGTCTCCGGATACAAATTTAGGAGTTTCCACCATTGCCCAGGTGGCAGGGTGTGGGGCGGCCAGGCTGTGGTAGAGCCGGCTGCCTGGGGGTTCGGCCGCCCCTCCCCAGTGGACGGTTCCTGGAAGACAGGGGCCCGTTTCCCTGCAAAAGGATGGGCCCTGCCCCAGGGAGCACTAGCCTGGGTTCTGGATGGCACGCCCACAATCCTGCCCAGAGGCCAGAGCAGGGGACCCTAAGACTCCCTGGGGCTTCACACCCTGTGACACAACAGAGGCAGTGGAGGTTTGCATGGAGGCTCCAGTAAGCATCCAGGCAGCTGGCTGACAACACATTTGCCTGGCACTACGATTTTTCAAATACACGAACATGCTTTTGAGACTAAAATACAAATTCAGCCGAAACCGGTTTGGCTCAGTGGACAGAGCGTCAGCCTGCGGACTGAAAGGTCCCAGGTTTGATTCCGGTCAAGGGCATGTATCTTGGTTGCGGGCACATCCCCAGTGAGGGGTGTGCAGGAGGCAGCTGATTGATGTTTCTCTCTCATCGATGTTTCTAGCTCTCTGTCTCTCTCCCTCCCTCTCTGTAAAAAGATCAAAAAAATATATTAAAAAAAAAAATTTCACTTAAAGAGTTACTAACTGTATCCTTTCTGACATATATGTTTTTACTGATGACTATTAATAGTATAATTATCTTATTGAAAGAAATTTTACATATATATAATTGATTTCAGAGAGGAAAGGAGAAGAGAGAATCATTGATCAGCTGCCTCCTGCATGCCCCCTACTGGGGGATCGAGCCTGCAACCCAGGCATGTGTGTTTGACTAGAATCAAACCTGGGACCCTTCAGTCGGCAGGCCAACACACTATCTATCCACTGGGCCAAAGGGGCTCAGGCTAAAAGGAATTTTTGAAGTTAAAAGGAACCCTAATTAAGCTGGAAAGTACTAGATGGGGATGGGAAAGGTGATCTTGGCAGAGGGGCTCCCCCTGAGGAGGCTAGCTTTCAGCCAATACTGACCTCTCGGAGGCCAGGTGGCACTGTCTGTGCTCTCTCTTCCTTTCACACAAAGCACCTATCATAGGGCACAAGGCCTCCCTTGGGATGGGGCCACCTTGGGTCCTTAAACAAGGGTCTTAAGCCTGCTTAGACGTCTGAAGTCGTAAAGGCATGTCTGCTCCAGGGAGGCCGCAGCTTCCAGTCCAAGCCCCCACATGACTCAGACACGCCTACAACGGAACCACCCACAAAAGAGGGGTGGAACTTTCAATGTCCCCCAATTTCCAGGGAGTGGAAAAGGGCTGGAGGTTGAATCAATCACCAACGGCCAATGAGCAAATCAATTATGTCTGTGTAACAAAGCCTCCATAAAAACCCGCAGAGGATGGGTGCGGAGAGCTTCTAGAATGGGAATGAGATGGCTCCCAGTGTCACATGCTGGGCCCTGAACCCCAGAGGCTAGCAACGCTTTTGTTCAGGACCTTCCTCTCTGTATCTCTTCATTTAGCAGTTGATTCGTTATCCTTTAACATCTTTTGTAATAACCCAGTAATCTAGTGAATAAACGGGATTCTTGAGTTCTGTGAGCCACTCTAGCCAATTTACTGCATCCAAGGAAGGCGTCGTGGGAACCTTTGATTTATAGCTAGTCAAGCAGAAGCACAGGTGACAATCTGCACTTGCAACTGGTGTCTGAAGGTGCTGGGGCGGGGGTGGGGGAGAGGGACAGTCTCAAGAACTGAGCCCTTAACCTGTGGGGTCTGAGGCTGTCTCCATGGAGTGTCACAATTAAATTGGATTGTAGGACAGCTTGCTAGGGGCATGGGGACCGCGCCCTTCCTCACAATGGAACTGGGCTCAGAACCCAAAAGGGTAGCACTTGTCAAAAAAAATTTTTTTTAATATATTTTATTGATTTTTCACAGAGAGGAAGGGGGAGGGATAGAAAGTCAGAAATATTGATGAGAGACATCAATCAACCGCGCCTCCTGCACGCCCCACACTGGAGATGTGCCCGCAAGCAAGGTACATGCCCCCGACCGGAATCGAACCTGGAACCTTTCAGTCCGCAGGCTGACGCTCTATCCACTGAGCCAAACCGTTCTCGGCGCTTGTCAAAGTTGGAATGTGCACATCAATTGCCAGGAGAATTCTGTCATTCAGACCCCAGTGTGGTGGGACTGGGCAGAGCCCAGATCTCCGCACTTCTGACAAGCTCCTGAACCATGTGGTGCTGGTCCCAGACCAGGCTGAGTGGAGACAAGAGGCTGTGGTACCCACATGGGGTGAACTTGACAAAGAGAGAGGAACCATGGCCAAGGCCACATCACCTGTCCTACCAAAACAGGACGCCAGCTGGGAGTCGGCAGACAGTGATCAACCACAGACACTCAGAGGGCATTTATCTGACAATTAATGACAGTAGATTCACAGCTGGCTAAATCAGCCCAACTTGAAAAAGTACCCTAACAAAAATGGTTAGCAGACCGATGCCTCTTCTAAGAAAGTCTCTGGTAGCCGTGCCTGAGGGCCCTGAACTTGGCCTTGAGCTAATTAACTGAAAGAGAGTCAGTTAATGTGCAAGTAACAGAGCCAGAAGGAACAGCTAACACCTGGACCACTGAAACCAAGCTTCAAGATAATGGACACAGCAAAGTGGATAAAAGACAAAATGTGAGGATAAATGTAAATCTCATTTAAAAAAAAAATCGCTGCACAAGAACAGAATGGGAAACCCCTGGAACAGTGATTCATGGACCAGGGAGATGGGATGAGGTGCCAGTGGTGGCAGTTTGGTGCCAGGCAAAGCAATCCCGGGCACATCTTGGAGGACAGGATCTTCCATCCTGGCTGCCTTTTTCATGGAGGCTGATGGGAGAGGAACAGCTATCCCCGAAAGCAGTGGGCTCCCTGGTCCCACCCAGGGCAGCAGAGGTGTCCTGCCAGGTTGGGAGTGACCTCTGAACTCTCCCAATGACTAGATCCTGTGACTCAGGGGGCCTTTTGATCGCTTTGGTCAAATGTGCTCATCTTTTCTTTATGAATGAACGAGTGTCCTTTGCACAGTAGTACCCTGGCGGGTCGGCACTGGAGAACTGCGGTGAATGTCCTTCAGCTCCACCTTGGAGCGCTGCTTGGGGCGGGGGTGAGGGGGGTTGTTAGTGGGGGAGGGGAGCTAAGCAGAGATCAGGCTTGGCGCCGGGCTGTCAGTTACTGATCACTACCAGTGGGGAGGCAGTAAACCCACTCAGATGCTTGCAGCAGGCACTCGCTCTTCTGGATCCTTTTAGGCTTTTCTTTCAGCCTTTTCTCTCCTTTTGGGGGACCCTGGTTACTGTCCCCCAGCAGCCTGTTGCCAACTATCTGGGTCGACTCTCTGCTGTCACTCTCCAGACTGCCCAGGCCACCTACACAATAGTGTCCCTCGGTTCTCTCCGCAGAAAGCACGTTCCGCCAGTGTCCGATGCCTGCTGCCTGCCCATACCCATCCCCCTCCTCCACTGGACTCAGGAAATCAACACTCCTCTGCCATCCACAATACCAAGGGTCCTCACGCAACCCGGAGAGGATTCTGGGTGGACCAGTAATCATGACCGGGCCAGTAGACACTGCTGGGACATGGCAGACCTATTCTGCCGGGAGTCACCACGTGGAGAGATGGAGTCCTAGCGACATCATTTGCATCCCAGACCCACCATACGAATGAACCATGAATTGCTCAGTTATGAGCTGGCTCGTTTCCATTTGTTGTTTAAGTCCGGGTTTTACTTCTGCCACTTGCCACCAAGAGTCTAATACATGGCCTGTGTCACAACTAAGAAATGAACCCATTCTGAAGTGTTATTATCGGCAGGTCGGTGTGTCCTAAACATCACCGGAGCACCTGCCTGGAAACACCCTGACTCTCGGAATCACCGAGGGCCTCCGGGGAGATCGTGCCAGGCAGGGGCTGGCCGAGGACCTCTGTGGGGACAACTGCTCACCACCCCCCCATGCAGTCAGCTCTGAGCTGGCCCCTGTGGGCAGGGCCACTCTACCTGTCTGGTGAGGCTGCCTCCAAGGTTCATGGTGCCCGAGCCGGATTTGTTGGTTTGCAGCCACAGCATCACCGTGGAGGTCAGCTTGTAATGGGCGGTGCGGCCACTGGACTTCTCCTGGGGACAAGACAGAGGTCAGAACCCGGCCCGCAACCCCAGCCGAGTCTGGCATGGCTCCCGAACTCAGGGTCACCCGAACAGGCCCCTTCCTAAGACACTGCCACCACACTACCTTTCCCAATCCCGAGGGGCTTTTAAAGGGGCCGAATCTATATATTCAGTTCTGGGATTTTTACCATCAGTGACTATTGTAATTTTAACTTAACTTTATCCAAATGGCTTCGGGCACTTTTAGGAATTAACAGGTTGAGGTATCACAGTACCCCTCTTCGAGAAGCATCTGCTAGCAAACGGGCTGCGCTGCTGGGCCCTGGGCCGCCAGCTGCCGGAGAGCTGTACCTGCACTTCCACCACGTGGATGGAATCCCAGCAGCCTTTGATCTTCTTTGATCCGTCTCCAGCCTTCTTTATGAGGATCACTCCAGCAAAGCCGTGATCCAGATCCCAGAGGTAGACAGATGAGACGCCGCCTTCAAAATACCTGCAAGAAACAGGCCCGTGTGCCCATTAGATGCCAGCTTGTCAAATTACAGCCGCCAGCCCGGGTCCCAGGAGTGCCATTCGGAGAGGTTCACTGTGTCTGTCTGGGATTCAGGACCCTCCCTGCAATGGTGCCAGGGCTGATTCGTGTGTGTGTGTGTGTGTGTGTCCTGAACAACCACTGGTCGGGGGGTGGGAGGAAAGCATCCTTGGGGGTCACAGAAAGAACATGGCTTAGGAGTCCTCCAGATGAATCTGAGCCTCAACTCTCCCATACACTCCAGCTCTGTGTCTTTGTCAAGTTTACAAACTTCTCCGGGTCCGGCAAAGTGTGTGACATGACCCTCAGTGGGGTCATTATTACTGAGTCATCATCCCCATCCGATATTCCTATCCTTTGTGATGGCTACTTACAGGGGTGAATAGGAGGGAAAAATAGAGCAACAAATGCTTCCTCACCAAGAACCCTCCAGAGCCTAGGCCCACCCGGGGCCTCTGTGGTCTTTCAGAACAACATGCGACTCGCTAGCCAGGAATGAAGGGCTAAGCATGGGACCGAGCTCCCTCCTCAGGCCTGAGCCAATATGGAAAACTTCCTAATTAAGATCAAATGCACGAGGGGAGGAAAAGGCCAGAGGAGAAAAGGAAACGAGGCTGGACCGCAGTCAGCGCCGGGACGGAGCGAGGCTGCTGTGAGTACAACCGAGGAGTTGAGAAAGCACGGGTGGGTGTCAGTGCTGCTGTGCAGCGTCCCAGATTCTGCTGAATCTCGTGGGGTGGCTGGCACATTCTTTACCAGAAAGTCTGTGGCCTCTTTGACGCATTAACCCCCTTTCAGTGGTGTGGCAGGCACGTTTTGGGGCTGCAACCTCAGACGTGAGCAGACCTCAGCTGTGCACAGCAGGCAGGCAGTGTGGCTGCAGTGAGCATGGGCCCGGGTCAGACAGGCGTGGTCACAGCCCTAGCCCGTCCAGTGACCAGCTCCGTTCATGCCCACATCCCCAAAACTACTCATTAGTAGGCACCAACTGTATGAACTGGGTCTTAGGACTGCTGAGAGACAAAAACAATATAGGAAAGCAGATACCTGACCGAAGATTACTACTAATTTTAATAACAAAAACAAGTACCAAGAGGAAACACGTCTGTGAATGTTAACATTTAGAGGATGATGGCGAAGAAATAGGTGAATTCTTCATGCTTCTGTGCAGAGTCAGTATGTGACATACAGCAGAGTGTGACCGGGGGACACCGAGACCAAGGCAGTAGCCCCTCCTCACAGAGGACAGCGAGCTGGCGGGGCGGTGGCTCAGTGTAACTCTTGCTCTAATTGCGCCCAAAGGTCCTCCCCGCCAGGACTGCTCAGGCAGACTGGGGCCCGCCCGCTGCTGCCTCCGCCACCACCACATCCTGTCCCCGCTGCTCCATCCGTACACCGTGCACTGTGATTAAGCTGTCAAACGAAATTCACAGCTCTGCCACTCCCAGCAAGTCACGGGAGGCAGGTGAGGGCAGGCCTGGCAGGGCGGCGGAGGTGCCAGCCCCAGGCTACATGTCAGTCAAACAATGGAGGGCGGGGAAGGGGTGTGGCTGCAGAAAAGGGGAAGTGCAGTACTATTGGGGAACAGACAGTCACTCCTGTGGGGGCCCTGAGCTCAGGACTATCTCAGGTAACCTCAGGGGCCTCACTCAGGAAGGCTGCTTCTCTTGTTCCAACTCTGTTTTCAAACCACACACACACACACACACACACACACACAGCCTCCCTAGGATGGGAGGGAGGGGAAGCAGACCAGTGCTCCGGTCTAGAACCAGCCCTGCAGGGAGCTGCACGCACAGGGACACGTGGAGATGTCTCTGCCACGTGCTCAGGTGAGCTTGCAGCAAGGTCTCTGGGAGCCTTTCTGGCCTGTCCTCCTGGATTCCGGTGGCTCCCTCGGCTCAGAGTTCACTAGGAGGCACCCCAACCCTACGGAAGGCGAGGGGCAGCCCGCAGCCCGCCACAGACCTGGGAACAGCCGGCCTATTAGTGACAGATGGATGGCTTCTCCCACCCAGTCTTCCCTTTCCGTCTGCTGGTAGGGAGGGCAGTTCCACATCAAAAGGAAAAACCAACAACTTGAAAAAGCCGTGGCTTTTCCTGGCAAAAACGACAGGCCGATAATTCCTCCTTTCCGCTGGCCATCCTGGAATGAAGGCCCGAAGCCCAGTGGGCATTTCCATCCTTCCGCCCCCTCCCGGCTCCCGGACCCCTCCTCTGCCCCTCCCCGGCCAGACACTGGTGCTGTTCTGCTCAGAGGCCATGCCCCGAGTCTGGGAGACCGGGCAGAGCGGGTCAGGCCGTCCTGGAGGGAACCAGGGGAGATCGTGTGGCTCGACAGCCCTGGCCGACACCACCTGGTGACCAGCTGAAGTGCGCCAGGTGGCCTACAGCTGACCCCCTCCGCTCTGGTCCCTTAGATTTGTTTTCTTCTAGAAAAATAAAACAGCGGCGTGAATGTTTTATAAGGTGGAACTGGCTGTTTCCAGTCCAGCGTCCCTCCCATGGCCCAGCTCCCACGCTGGGCAGCTTCTTTTTGGCTCGCGCAGCGCCACGCTGACCAGGCCCAACATTTCAAAGTTCTGGACACAAAAGGAGGTAAGAATGCAACCTCAGTTCTGACCTCCGTGTGGGTGACTGTTTTCCCAAAGTAAAAAAAAAGAATTTATTGCAACATTATAAAAAAAGGAAATTTAAAAATTAGCCCACAGTCCCGTATATCAACTTATCCCATAAATCTGATTTTTCCAAATCCCCTTCCAATCTCTGTCCAGATGCATAATTTTTATGTAACTATAAAAGCCCGGCAGTGGTGCGGCACCGAGCTGGGTTTTCCTCACTTGGCACGGGACGCTCAGTGCTTCTCCGTGGAGCCACATGATCCCCGTAATTGTTTTTAAGAGCGGGGATTGTATTCCACTGGGCAGTATCCTCATTTACAGGCCGTTTGACTTTTAATGCAGGAACGACGCTTGGATCTCACTGTGACTGCCCCCTCTCCCGATCGGGCGCTCCCCGGAGAGGCGGACGTGCTGAGATCCGCAGGTGTGGCCCCAACACACAACAATTCAAGAACGGACTTGCCTTCCACCCTCCGAAAGGGATCTCCAGGGCGGTGAGCAGCTGCGAGCGGCAAGTCTCAACCCGGGGTTCCCGGACACAGAGAGCAGGGGCTGGGTGAAGGAAGGGCCAGTTCCGAGTCGCCCGGAAAGACCTGCCTCTCTGACAAGAGCTGTCAGGACCCCTGTGCCGTCAGCGGAGAGGCGACTGCGGGGCACACAGACAGCCCCCCGCGACGTGGTTATGGCTCTGCGCTGCACGTGAAGCATTAATTAAAGAGGGACCCCAACAAGTTTTTGAAAATTTATTCTTACCTGCCGTACTTTGATCATAATGACATGAAACGGGGGGAAAAAATCATTTTTATGTGGTTCACATTTACGAGTTTTTACATAAAGGCTTTTGTGGGTATTTTAAGAATGTGCTAAAATGTTGTCTGAAACCACATAAAGCCATCTGAGGAGTCGCCCGCCAGAACTAACAGCACACACATGGAAGCACTTTAACCGGCCTTTGTATATTTAATGAGTCAAATAGTATTAATATTGTTTAAATGCTAACATGCTATTTCAATAAGGTGGCTCTCCCATCGCCAGCGCTCGCTCTCGGGCCTGCACGTCAACGTGAATGAATGATCACATGTGCCCCGGCGAGGACAGCAGCGACGGAGGAATTAGCCAGGCCCTGCCCTGGCTCCACCCGGCTCTCCGGGAGGGCGGGGGACAGCAGGCTGGCTGATTCCGGCCCGGGAGGGAAGGCCCTCCTCCGGCAGCGAGTCTCTGGTCAAAGGGGCATCTCCGAGAACAGCTTTAAAAAGTGGAGGCCCGCCAAAACCGGTCTGGCTCAGTGGATAGAGCATCAGCCTATGGACTAAAGGGTCCCGGGTTTGATTCCAGTCAAGGGCATGTATCTTGGTTGCGGGCACATCCCTAGTGGGGGGTGTGCAGGAGGTGGCTGATGGATGTTTCTCTCTCATCAATCTTCCTGGCTCTCTGTCCCTCTCCCTTCCTCTCTGTAAGAAATCAATAAAATATATTTTTTTAAAAAGTGGAGGCCCAAATAGGAAAGCACAGGCTCTTCTCAGGCCTGAATGCCCACGTGCGGTGAAGAGGGTGAGTGACCAATAGCTGGACAACACAGACAGGCTTCGGGGACACCGTGGAGAGGCCACCTTGTAAAGTCTTAAGCCACGAAAGCTCCAGGAGCATCAGGAGTGGGGAGAGGACTGGTCACTCCAGGAGCAAACGGAGTAAAACTGTGCTGAGGCCTGGCAGAAAGAGAATTTCAACCGAGTGACACTGGCTCGACACACAATCTTGGTGGCTTTCTCGGCTTTCCCAGTAAACTGTAACATTTCCCAAGGCAAATGGAACTGCGGGGAATTCAATAGCTGGGGCTGCCCTAATCGGTTTGGCTCAGTGGATAGAGTGTTGGCCTGCGGACTCAAGGGTCCCAGGTTCGATTCCAGTCAAGGGCATGTACCTTGGTTGCGGGCACATCCCCAGTAGGGGGTGTGCAGGAGGCAGCTGATGGATGTTTCTCTCCCATCGATGTTTCTAACTCTCTCTCCCTCTCCTTTCCTCTCTGTAAAAAAAAAAAAAACAATAAAATATATATATTTTAAAATAGTTGGGACTAAAGACATGGGGCCACTCTAGGTTGGTTCTGTGAGTCCTGCCATTTGAAAAATAGTATGTCAATGACAACAGTCAGATAATAGGTTTCATAAAGATCAGTCCCAAGGGGATACCTGTGTGCCGGATGAGCCAGGAGCGAAAGGCAAGACCCTCAGGTGGGCTGACGATTTAGCGGCACAATCACAATTAAGCATCTGGTTGAGTTTATTTTCTGTCATCAGCCAGATCCCTGAACTTGGACCAACTAAAAGCCTAATGTGTCCGTAATTCTCAGAGTTCTATGTCATTTCTCCCTGCAAACCACTCCTCCACTTGAATAATGGCACAGTCACATGTACAGATTCTACATCCATAACTCTTCAACCGCAGGACTTCTGGGGCGAAGGGAAAAAAGGGGAAAACATAGTACTTCACACTCAAAATGACCTACTTCACAAAAGAAAAAACAAAATATTTCGCTTCCCAAAGCTTTATGGAGTGTTTGAAGCCGAGGAATGCGAGGAGCCCAAGGATGGAAACTTGTTTCGGGAATCCGAGCTAGGGCTCGGAATTAGCCAATTCCCGGTCTCGGCCAACGCTGGGCTGGAAATGGAACAGGAAAGATGGGCTGGAACGGACTTTGAAGTTGGCCATTAGTCCTGCTGTTCGAACGGTCTCCTGAGAGAAGAGCCGGATTTGTGCTGCTAATACAGAGGTTCCCCTACAGCTAATGAGTCACGGGCTATGAACTTCCACCGAGGAGCCGGGGCCAGGACAGACCTGCCGGGTGGAGCAGGCCTTCCTGGGTTCCCTCAGCCACGTGGTCTATTAGCCTCAAACGGGCTGGGCCGCCATCACAGGACAGCGCTGGGAGGCCTGGACCTCCAGCAACAGTACGGAGGCACAGGTAGTCAGTCACCCCAAACCCAGCCAAGGCACAGAGCACTGTAAGGTGAGCCCCGAGATGCTGGCGCTTCATTAAAGAAAGCCAAGAGTAAGGCAAGGAATACAGTGGTACCTCGAGATACGAGTGCCCTAACATACAAGATTTTTGAGATACGAGCCGTCGAGCGAGCGATTTTTGCTTTGAAATACGAGCAACATTTGAGATAGGAGTCATCGCGTGGATCGGCCAGCTGTACATGACCCACCAGTTTACCTCGACTTGAGCATCTCCTGGTTTCCCATGCCTCAAGGTTACGGAACGAATTAAATTCGTATCTCGAGGTACCACTGTATTTATTTGGCACTGATGTGGTCTCCCCAACTCTGACTGTTCAGGCCCTGGTGACTGCATTGGGGCCTGTATGAGGCAGACACACCCCAGCGCAGGTTCCTAAAGCCTAATCAGGCTGGACCCAAACTCTGCTCACCTGCCTCTAGTGACAAGGAACTCACTGCATTCCAAGCAGCCATTTCCCCTTTGAACAGTCCAAACAGTTCTTGCTGGACCTGAGCAAAAGCTTCTACCTCCTGCCTTCAGGACACACACAAAACCAGAACTCATGCCCCTTCCTCAGGAAGTCCTTCTAAATACCTAAACCCCGAGGTTGCTTTTTTCTGAGCTTCTTGTTCTGATACTGTTCCTCGTAAGACATGACTGTAAGCTCCCATACCTCGGTTATTCTCCTCCTCCAGGGTATGAAAACAGAAATAAATGCCCCAACTATGTGCAAACCAGCACAGCTATCCGAGTGAGCTGCCTGTCCCTGCAGAACGCAAGACCGGTCAGCTTCCTCGGCAATCACGCTCAGTCATACTGACACATATGGAGCTTGCACTCATCTCTAAGGAAATATTTTTTCTTCTGTGTTGTCATGAAATTGTCCCCCACGCCCTGTACTTTTAAGAACTGGGTATACTGGGCCAGGCATATCACTCTGCATTCAAATCTGTTTATACAGTCCTCACAGACATGGTCTTCACTTTTCAATCTATCGAGTGTGTGGACCAGCTCTCTGAACCTCAGAATTCCAAAATTTTCTAGAAAGATACTGTGGCTAAGGAAAGACTTCCGGGACACCTGGTGGTCACCTTGGAAGCTCTGGTCTGGACACCTCTTTCATGTTGGGAGACAGTACAAAGGTGGGAAGCGCCCCCAGTCTCAGTTCTGGCTGGAGATGAAGGGAGAGAGGGTGGGAATATATGTATGAGGTGGGCTTGGCCAAAATGCCAGAGTTCAAGAAACCAAGATGGCGGCATTGGTGAACATCTAAACTGCTGCCCCGCACAACAATTTCAAAATGACAGCTAAAAGACAGAAAGGACATCATCCAGAACCACAGGAAAGCTGGCTGAGTGGAAATTCTACAACTAGAAGGAAAGAGAGGGGCTCACGGAAACCCAGAAAAGCTGCAAAAAGATGAGGTAAGGAGACGTGCACATGGAGAGAATGTGCGGCGAAGTGCCTGGCTGACTTCCTCTAATGGGAGAGAGATGGAAACTCCCAACTGCACTGAACCCCATATCCGACTGCACTGAACCCCAGTTCTGGGCGAGACTCATATGGGCGGAGTCTGGACTGTAATGAAAAGGGAAAAGTGCACGGAAACTTAGGGGAGCCTTGAAATGGCATTGGTCTGGAGGCGCACACATAACTATGCGCAGAGAGGATGGACTACTGATTGTGCCCCTGGTTTTCTCTAGCGGGAGAAAGACAGAACTTCCCAACTGCGCTGAACTCCACTTCCGACTGCACTGAACCCCAATTTCAGGCAAGACCCTGGGGACCCAGACTCATACGGGTCCCCGGAGCACATGGGAATTGGAAAGGCAGAGGTCTGGAGGCGCGCACGCGTACACACAGAGAGGCTACAGTGATTACCAAGGGACACTTGAGACCCAGGGGCCACATAGGGCGGGGATGACTGGAAGCCAAGGCTGTCTCTGCTCAGCCCTGAGACTCCACCCCATCCAAGCTCAACAGAGAGGCTTTTGCAATTTTACAATCTTGTATCAAAAGGCTGAATCCAGCACAGAAATTCTCCTGGTGTAGCAAAAATGCAGAGACAAAGGAACAGATCACAAATGAAAGAATGGAGGAAAACAAAAGATTGGATATAGAGTTCAAAACCATGGTTATATGGCTTTTCAAGAATTTTCTAGAAAAGATGGATAAAATTAGCAAGACCCAAGAAGAGATGAAAAAGAACCAACTGGAGATGAAAAAGAACCAACTAGAGATGGAAAAGGACCAACTATAGATGAAAAAGGACCAACTAGAAATTAAACATACACTGACTGAAATAAAAAATATTATACAGAGACCTAACAGCAGACTAGAGGAATGCAAGAATCAAGTCAAAGATTTGAAATACAAAGAAGCAGAAAACACTC
>PVJN01033908.1:0-23108 GCA_004026805.1 Lasiurus borealis | reverse complement strand
ATGACTGAAAATTTCCCCCACCTGGTGAAAGAAATAGACTTACAAGTCCAGGAAGCACACAGAACCCCAAACAAAAGGAATCCAAAGAGGACCACACCAAGACACATCATAATTAAAATACCAAGAGCAAAAGACAAAGAGAGAATATTAAAAGCAGCAAGAGAAAAACAGTTCATTACCTACAAGGGAGCACCCATACTACTGTCAGCTGATTTCTCAACAGAAACGATGCAGGCCAGACAGGAGTGGCAAAAAATATTCAACGTGATGAATAGCAAGAACCTACAACCAAGAATACTCTATCCAGCAAAGCTATCATTCAGAATCGAAGGGCAGATAAAGAGCTTCACAGATAAGAAAAAGCTAAAGGAATTCATCAACTCCAAACCAGTATTATATGAAATGCTGAAAGGTACTCTTTAAGAAGAGGAAGAAGAAAAAGGTAAAAGCCAAAAAATTATGAACAACAAATACATATCTATCAACAAGTGAATCTAAAAATTAAGTGAATTAAAAATTTGATCAGCAGAATAAACTGGTGAATATACTAGAATCAGGAGCACAGAAAGGGAGTGGACTGATAATTCTCAGGGGGAAAGCAGTGAGGGGTGTACAGGGAGAGACTGGACAAAAATCATACACCTATGGATGAGATCAATGGGAGGGAGCTAAGGTCAGAGGGAGGGGTGGGAGCTGGGTGGAGGGGTACTATGGAGGGGAAAAAAGAGAAGCAAATGTAATAATCTGAATAATAAAGATTTAATTTAAAATTAAAAAAAATTACTCAAAGAGTGTAGTTACAATGTTAGGTTAGATGTTGATAGCTTTCATTTTTAATTTAATTAAATCATCCTTAAATTTTATTAGTCATCCATAGCCCTGAATCAAAGAGTAAGCTTTCTATGTGAATAAAGTAGGTACTATATACATCCAATGTGTAATCAGATGTATAGATTATGGCATTATAACTTGATGGGTGTGAGCAATTAGAAAAAAATGTCTGAAAGAGCTCCTCAATATGACCCAGCAATCCCATGTCTGAGTTCATATCCAAAGGTCATTCTATCCAGCTCTTGAAGGGATATCTGCATTCCCGTGTTCATTGCAGCATCAGTCCCACTCGCCAAAGTATGGACACAACCTAACTGAATGTCGATGGATTAACGGATAAAGACTATGTGATACATCACACACACATACACACACACACACACACACACACACACACACACACACAATGGAGTGTTATTCAGCTGTAAAAAAGAAGGAAATTCTGTCATTTGCAAGAACATGGATGGATGTGGAAGACATTATGATAATTGAAATAAGACACAGGAAGACAAATAACTGTTTGACTCACTCAGACGTGGAATCTCAGAAAATGCAAATCATAGCAGCAGAGAGTAGAATGCTGGTTGCCAAGGGCTGGAGATAGGAGAAGTGGGAAGATGCTTGTTGGTCAGGGAGGCCAAGTTCCAGTTACGCAGGATGAGCAAGTCCTGGAGATCAGCTGTGCAGCGTAATGCCCATAGCTAGCAATGCTATTCTGAGTGCTTGAAGTTTGCTGAGAGTAGATCTTAAATGTTCTCATTCTATCTAATAAAAGAGTAACATGCAAATTGACCATACCTCTGCTAAACCACAAGCCACACCCACCAGCCAATCAGAGTGAGAATGCAAATTAATCCAACCAAGATGTCTACTGCCACAGAAAGAGCTGAAGAGAGGCTTGGGTTGCCCCTGGCAATGGAGGAAGCCAAGCTTCTGCAAACCCTGATCAGTAACAAAGTTTCAATGACTGTGCGAGCAGAAGGCTTGGCTCTGCTCCAGGTTACAAAGTTTCATTTGTAGAAGATAAATAAATCCCAGATACTAGGGCCTCCACTTGGGTACCCAGGAGGGTGAGAGGGTGCAGAGGCATGGCCAGCCTGCAAACCACCACAGGTCCCTCACCCAGGCCACTCCACACCCCAAGGAACACCTACCCTGATCCGGGACACCCTTCAGGGCAAACCAGCTGGCCTCCCACTTATGCAAAAGGCCTCTATATTATCTAATAAAAAAGTAATATGCAGAGTGACCATCACTCCAACACACAAGATGACTGCCCTCATGTGGTCAAAAGATCCTGCCCCCATGTGGACACAAGATGGCCACCACAAGATGGCCAGAAGGGGAGGGCAGTTGGCAGGAACCAGGTCTGCAAGGGAGGGCAGTTGTGGCTGATCAGGCCAGCAGGGGAGGGCAATTAGGAGGGACCAGGCCTGCAAGGGAGGGAGTTGGGGGTGATCAAGCCTACAGGGGATAGCAGTTAGGGGTTACCAGGCCAACAGAGGAGGGAAGTTGGGGGTGACTGGACCGCAGGGAAGGGCAGTTGTGGGGGACTCAGGCTTGCAGGGGAGGGCAGTTAGGGATGATGAGGCCTGCAGGGAAGGGCAGTTAGAGGTAACCAGGCCCACAGGGGAGGACAGTTAGGGGCAAACAGGCTTGCAGGGAGCAATTAGGCATCAATTAGGCTGGCAGGAGAATGGTTAGGGGGTGATCAGACTGGCAGGCAGAAGCAGTTAAGAGCAATCAGGAAGGCAGGCAGGTGAGCAGTTGGGAGCCAGCAATTCTGGATTGCGAGTGGGTTGTCTGACTGCCCATTTAGGCCCTATCCTACCTGAATTGGGCCTAAACAGGCAATTGAACATCCCTCAAGTGGTCCCAGATTGGAGAGGGAGCAGGGTGGGCTGAAGGACCCCCCTCCCTCCTTTCCTCCCTCCAGTGCACGAATTTCGTGCACTAGGCTCCTAGTTACCAATAAAAGTGGTTACTATGTGAGGTAGTGATTATGTTAATTAGCCTGAGGGTGGTTATCATTTCACAGTGTCTATCAAATGTTACATTGCATACATTACATACTTGTGAATTACTGACAACTAGAAATTATTTGTTCATAATATGTCAATAAAGCTGGTGGAAAACCACACAAACAAATACTTTTTAAGAATTGCTCTTGAGGAAAACAACAGCAACAGGTTAAGCTGCTGCCTTGGCATGCACTTCAGTGTGAGGTTCACTCTCCTCCCATCTCACTGGGTTTTCCCAGTTTCTCAATGTGCCTCGAAGACCAAGCCTCCATGACAGCGATCTCTGCATTCCTTGCTCAGCCTTGTTCTGGGAAATAAGCCAGCCAGGTTGCTGATCCCAGGGACCTTGTCACCCCTGAATCTTTGTCTCAGGTTGGTGGTTTGGAGGGTCCCAGGACCAGAAGGAGCCCTATATTCCATGGCTTGGGGCTCCTAGGAGGCAAAGCTGGAGTCAGCTGGAGCTTTCTAACATCTCAGAGCCCCACTGTGCGCACACGCACACACACACATAAGCACACATGAACACATGCACAAAAAACACACACATATCAGCACAGAAATGCTGATTCCAAGCTGGGGACTGGCTTGGAAATTGCCTTCTAACTTTGATCAATGACTCAGATTGAGCCTAAAGAACTCAGACACTGGCACACAAGGACCACTGCGTCATCAAATGACCAACTGCAGGAGGATGGTGCCAAAGGTCCCAAGGGCCCTGTTCTGACAAGTGATCCTGACACGTGGCATCTACCCTTAGAATGCCAGTCCGTCGCTTCACCTGCAATAAGGCTGCTGGGCCCCTTCCTGCACATGTGTGAGCTTCATGCTACTCAGATATGGTGGGCATTTTGTTCTATTCCTCTTTTGCTTTGGGAGAGAGGTGGTTAAAAGGGACAATATGGAGTCTTTTATTTTTATGGTGCTCGTGTACATTATACAATTATAGAACAAGCGTTGAGGGCTCTTGTAAAGGCAACATGCAAGTCAGTGCCCGGGGTAAACTGGGCACCCACCCAAGTGCAGAGAGGAGGAAGAGAAAGCACAATATAACCAGGTATAGGAGGCACTCTGACCCCGGATGCTGTGGGCCTGGGCGCCAGGGAAGGTTTCCTGCCCAGAGGACGTTGGAGCCCAGAAACAGGATGAGTTTGGCAGAGATGGTATTCCTGGTGGAGGGACAGAGGGAAAAAGGTTGCAGACAAGTAGAGTACTGAGTGGCTGTGTGCATGGGTCCTCACGGCTTGGGGCTCCTGGGAGGCAAAGCTAGAGCCCAGGCATCAGGGCTGGGGGACAGGAGACTTGAGGTCTTCAGTTTGCAAAAGGCAAGCATACGAAAGGCACAGCCCAAATTCATGGAACCCGGGAACATCCAAGGATGGGCTTCAGGACCCGTGGGACCCTCAGGAATTGCACTGTCCAGGATTTTGCATGCGCACGTTTCTGGAGAGAGTGTGCATAGAATGAATCACCAAGAAAAGTTAAGAACCTTAGCTGAGGGCTGCAGAGCCACTCTGCGGTGTTAAGATGAGATATGAGAGGTCAGATGGGTGATTCTGAGAGATGGCGGTGGCACCTGGAGGCCGGAAGGGAAGACCAGTGGAGGCATCCCAGAGAATGAGGGCAGGGTGAGGTTTCTGATAATCAAAGCTCGAGTCCAGGCCGGTGTGGAAATGACTGCATCGATTTTGTCAGGTGAATCATTGCACTTCTGGGCTCCGTGGAGGAAGAACTGCTGGAAGGCGCCCTAGTCCTCCCCCAGCTCAGCCTGTAGCTCATGGGGCTGGGTCACCGGTACCCCCACCCCCATGACTGCCTCACCAAGAAGGCCAGCCTCTAGCATTCTCTGTTTGGCCGGCAGCCATGCACTCGACTCAAGTTTGGTCCAAGGTCTCCAGGCCCAGCAGTACTGAGCGCCCTCAGCATGTGCACCAGCTCCCAGCTGCCTGGCATCCTGGGGGAGGCCCCACATTGGGTGTGAGCTGTGACCTCAGCCTGGAGGTCATGAAACACAAGTGGGGACCTTGTCCTGGGTCAACAGGGAAGGAGCCTTTAGACATAATTCCAATGCTCAGCTCCAAGACACTCGGGCAGGCCTGGTGTTCAGCAAAACTCATCCCCAGCTGGCCCGTGAGACACACTTTCCTGGCCCCCGGACCACTCTTCGCTTGCTGCAGGCTGAGAAGTCTTGATGACTCAGAGGATTAAGTCTCCTGAGAAGCCTCTGGCTGCCAGGTAGACAGATCTGTACCTGCAAGTGGTTCTTCAGTAACAGGGAGTGGCCTTCATTTGCATTGGCTGCTGGGAACTTCCTGAAGATGGTCCCTAAGCCCCTGGAGGCCAGCACCTGCTCGGGGACAAGGGCAATGAGCAGGGAGGAGCGGGGGTGGGTGACAACACCAGACACTCCAGAATCGAGGCAAAAAGGCACTGGCATGGACCAGGAACCCTGGGCATCCTCCCACTGCCCCTCACATTGGGTCTGGAGCTGGGAGACGAACAGGGGCTGCTCCTTCTGGTGGGTGTGAGGGGGAGGATCCAGGTGCCACTGGTGCCCCCTGACAAACCAGTTTGGTGCCCCCGCCTTGGCCCAGGGGAGGAACCAAGTCAGGTCACAGCCTGGCTGGATTACCTTTCCAAATACCTGAGCGCCTACCAGGGCTGACTTTGGATGGTGGGAAGCAGACCAGAGCACAGGGCCTACCCTGCCACCTCATCCTGTGGCCTGAATGCTGCCCCCTGCCCATTTTTTTTTTCTTCTCTTGGCAAGGCCCTGACAAACTCATTCACCCTGAGGTGCCAATGACAGTGACAGTTCAGAGGAGAGGTGTGCTTTTGAAGTAGCAGATGACTCTCGCTGTGTCCCTCAGGCCCTAGGTCACCACAAGCTCCACCCTACCCCACCCCTTGGGGCTCTGTGAGACAGGTGTAGGCATCATCTCGAGTTTATCTAAGAAAGAAACTGAGGTTCTAAAAGGTCAGGGTATTTGCAAATGGTGAGTGGCAGAGCCAAAATGAAAACTGGGGCCTGACCCAAGGAGGCCCCTGGCAAGCCATCTGGTGTGCTCTCTTTGTAGACTCTTGGAGGTGGATACTAAAATATGTTGGATCAAGAGATATTAAACAGAGCCCGTAATATGCTAATAGGCTCAGCAAAATGTGTTACTAAGCCAGAAAAGGTTGAGCATATGCATGCTTCTCAAATTTGTTTTGAGTTAGACTCTTGGGACTAAAGAATCTATTTTTGGTAACTATTGAGCTACTTAGTCCTTTCATCCCACAGATGGGAAATTGAGGCCCAGGGAGAGGCAGGGCCTTACCTGAGGCTCATTGTGACAAAATCAGGACCTGAGCTCCAGCCCAGGTGTTGGTGGTCTAGGGCTTGTTAGCACTCGCACTGTGGGGAAGGGACTGGTTTTTATTTTCATCGCTGCCCACTGGCCCTGAGGCTTCTTGGTTGGTCAGAAATGTCTCTGAAGGGTGGTGGGCGGGGGTGCTGCCTGCCCAGGGGAGGAATGAGCTAGGTCAGGAGACCCGCCTCTGGTTCTTCTCTGGGAAGTTGGCTCTGTGGCTGCCCTGCTAACCTCTGGCCTGGACTCAAGCAGGAGGAGCCTGGGGTGAGAGCTCGCATGCCCTCCACCTCCTGCAGCTCCTGCCTGTCCCAAGGTGTCTGGGCTGCTGGCCTCCCCTCCTTCCAGTGCAGAGCAAGCAGTTCCTTGGGGAACACTCCTTTCCAGGTGTGTCCATGGTGAAGCTGCCTGGTGAGCTGTAAAGAGAGGAGAGAGGTTGTCTGGTTTGGTCTGATGTCCATCTGCTTGGCCTGGATTGGCCACGGAAAGAGCAAACTGGCTGTCCTGAGGTCATGGAACCACGGATCCCAGAGCACCTCATCTTGCCAGCCACATGCTCTGTTCTCAGCCACTGTTCATGGTCATGTGGAGGTCATCAGTGAACCTGCACAGCTCCTGGATTGGAGTTGACATTGACCCTGAGGGTCATTCTCAGAGCTTGTGCGGGGTGCTGGGTTAGAGCACAGACTGGGAATGCAGACCGATATGGGCCCATACGTTGCTTCTTGATCACTTGCACAGGTTACTTGCATCTGTGGGTATTCATGTTCTCATCTGTAAAACAGAGACACTAACAATGCCCACCTCATAGCATCCGAGGAAGTGTGTGTGTACAGAGCTTCCCACCATGCCTGGTACACAGTAAGCAATCAGTAAATACCGGGGTCGCCATTTTCAATATTGTGAAGAGGCTATTAGCATTTCACCTCCTCAGGGCTGTGAATTGTTCGGAAATCCACCGATTCCTCCTGGTCAGAGAGCTCAGTGCACTGCTGAGAGAGTCCTCACTCTTTCCTGTCCTCTGGGCCAGGGCTCTGGATGCTGATTGAATGGCTGGTGGAGTGGAGCAGAATTAAGCTGAAGTGAGGAGGGGTCAGAGGGCAGAACAGAAGCCTTTAGGCAGAGAGACAAATTTCAGTTCAGTGTCAGGAAGAACTTCCTAGAAAACAAGAGTGTTGTCCATGGAGTGACTCATACTTTGAGAAGTGAGAAGGCATTTAGCTAGAGAGGATTCAGTAGTGGTGAGGTGTAGATCAGGTGACTTCTTGGGTCCCTTTGACTCTGAGCAGCTACGGTGACTTCCATGAAGCTGATAGTCTCCCTCAAAACCACATGCGGGGCGTGTGGGCCTCCTGGCGAGACTCTGCAACTGTCTCAAGCTTGGAGAGGGGAGCCTGATGGTAAGTCTTTGTCATCATCCTTGTTGTCAGCATCTCTGAGATGGAAAACGACCAAGGCGTCCCACTGTGCCAGGGACAGGGTACGTCATAGCTGTACCTCATCCTCTTTGATGTTGGGACCTCTAGGAACTAGCATGTCCAGCTGATCGTGGGAGGATTTGGGAAGGTAGAGGTAGGGCAAAGGGTCATTCCAAAGGGCTGGAGGGCTGGTCTCAAGGGCACTGGTACCATCTGCCCACACATGGGTGGCACCTCCAGGCTGGAACACATTAGCCAAATGGCACAGCTCACCTTCTCAGCTCGGACTGCACACTGGAGCCACCTTGCTGGGGGCCAGGATCCCAGGCCCATGTTGTGAGCAACTCCAGGTGACCCAGTTAGGAACCCAGCCCCCAGGTGTTCTCCCTGGTCCCACAGGTTCTCAGCTCTTCCTGCTCCCCGGCAGCCTCACGCCCTTCACTGGAGGGTACTCTCCTGGGCCATGTGCTTCTCAGGCCTTCGTGTGCCTGGTGTACAGATCCGTCTGGTGAAGATGAAGGTCACAGGTGGGCCTTGTACTTTGCCACCAGGCAGTCCTGGTTTCAAATTCCAACCTCACTTGTTAGCAATGCAACCTGAGGGAGGTTACTTAAAGTCTCTGAGCCTTTGAAGGAACTTTAGATAAAGTTCCTTTATCTTTAAAATAATGCTTATGTTATTCACAGTGGCCAAGACATTGACACAAAAAAAGTGTCCTGTGATAGAGGAGTGGATAAAGAGGATGTGGTACATAAACACAATGGAGTACTACTCAGCCATAAGAAAAGATGAAATAGTGCCATTTGCAACATGGATGGACCTTGAGAACATTATGCTAAGTGAAATAAGCATATGTAGAATATAAAACTGAAACTTATGAACACAAACAGCAGAACAGTAGTTGCCAGAGGGAAGGGGGTGGAGGGAGAAGATGGACACATGGTGCGCTATACAGATTTTGTAACAAGGAAATCCACACATGAAACCTCTATGTTCATGGTGACCAATGTCACCCCAATCAATTTAATAAAATTTTAAAAATGCTTTTGATTCAAGTTTGAAGTAAGGATTACTGATGGTGCTATATGTGCAAATGCCAGGCTCTACAGTGCCTCCTTCTGCAGGATGCACAGCTCCCTGGTAAGGTTTGGGAAGGTTCCTATGGCACAGTCTTCATTTCTGGCTCAGTCTGTCCTAGTAAGCTGTGACCTCACTCAGTGCTAAGGGCTGACTTATGGTATCCCCTCTCCATTCAAATGTTGAAGTCCTAACCCCTAGGACCCTCAGAATATGGCTATACTGGGGAATAAGGTCTTTAAAGAGGTTTAAATTAAGGTTAAATGAGGTCATGCAGGTGGACCCTCATTTAACTTGTATGCTTATAAGAAGAGAAGATTAGGACACAGGCACACACAGACGGAAGACCCTGTGAAGTACAGAGTGTGAGGATGGCCATCTACAAACCAAGTTGGGAGGCCTCAGGAGAAACCAACCCTGCTGACACCTTGATCTTGAACATCCAGTCTCCAGAACTATGAGACAATACAGTTCTAGTATTGAAACTGCCCAGTTTGTGGTATTTGTTATGGCAGCCTGAGCAGGCTAAAATGCTCAGGGAGGTATCTCTGAAATGATAGTTGCCTGGAGGCCCCAATAAATGCTCTCCCAAAATATCAGTCAATGTCCTCTGTGGAAGCTTCCTCTAACCATCAATGAAGAAGTGGCCTCCAAAGGCTCCACCTCCAGGTTTAGTGCAAGGGGCAGCAGGTTCAAACTAGGAAGGTGCTCCTGCTCTCTGTTCAGGCTGGTCCTGAATCACTGGAGGCTCCCCTACTTGGGCTGGTTATTTGGGGGCTGGCAGATAGACCCTGGACATGGCCGTGAGTGTGCAGGGGGATGGGGTTGGAGGAGTAATTTTCTCCTTCCAGCCCCCAACAGTGGGAGGTGGATGGGGTGTCTGCTTCCACCCTATGGCTGCCTGGATGACATTTCCTGAGAATCAGGTGTGGCCATGGGTGGGACTGCAGATACCAGTGCTGTGACACATTTCACGCTGCACTTGCCTGGCCACCTTGTATATCCACTGACTGGTCATCAAGCCCACTTCCTGCCACCCCCAGGACAGCAAAAAGGGGTGCTTCCTAGCACAGACATCTAGGAGCATCAGAAAGAGGCCAGATGCAGAGGATGCCAAGAGGAAAAATCTACAAAGTGGCCAAAGGGATGTCTGGTAGTGGTTGGGGGTCCGGGTAAGTGTTTGCACTGGCTTGTACACCTACAGGGCTGAACTTCCTGCTGAGTAACGGCTGGGGCAGGGAAGGCTGTTTCTCCTTTTACCGTTCTGGCTGCAATGTGCCAGTCACATTCAGGAAGTTCACCCTAATCCTCTGCAGCTCCCCCAGGTGGAGGAGCGACTTCAGAGTCGACATATGCCCCAACATCTCTCTGTTCCTGGTGTTGGCAGGGTAGGCAACATCTGTCCTTTTCCTGTGATTTCCTCCCACAAGGACGGAGCTAGCAGCCTCTGTCCCTCTGTGCTGTGCCTGGTGGTTTCATGATGGGAACTACCCCGGGCTTCCGGAGTCTGTCAGGGGAGGTGTGAAGGAAGGACTCATTCTTCTTGCCTGGGGTTGAGACCAGAATGTCCTGGTGAGCCATTTGCCAGAACATGGAATCAGCTTACACTTTTGAATAAAGGGCCACCCTTCCCCTCTTGGTCCCAGTGCTCGATTGGGTGGGGAGATAAGCTGAGCTGTGGGCTGTCCTGGCAGAGCTCTGATTCATTGTTGTGCAAACATGACTCTCCTTAAACACTGTCTGCCAACTTCGTTATCTAGTATGCAAGCAGAGCTCAGCCATCCTTATCCCCAGATTAAACACACACACACACACACACACACACACACACACACACTCTCTCTGCTGGAGAAGCTACCATCCAAGAGGAGTGACAGACCAGTGTGAACTTTAGCTGAAACAGGAGCTTGAATGTGAGTCGGTTGGCCAGTGGGACCCCAGGCTGTCTGTATCCTGCACTCCATGACCTAGGGAAGATGTAGCTAGATATGTAGATGGGACGTGTGCCCAGGAGGAGGGCAGGGCAGATGTGAGATGGGAGGGATCTGACTTGCCATCTTCACTGCCTTTGCCCTCTCCCCCCTACACTTAACAGGAACAGAGAGCAGATACCATGGGCTGGGATGCCTCCTTACATGTGTGCTTGAGGATGGGTCCCATGAGGTGTTTAGAGGGTGTCTGGACCACCATTCAGTCTGGTCTGCAGCTTGGGAGAAGACAAGAAATAGCACAGACAGCAAGCCCCCTGAGGGGCAATATGCTGTAACTTCCAGTCCTGGACCACTGGCATCTGCTGTTCATCCGCCTCACCTTCATGCATGGTGAACACATGGGATCTGACATTAGCTGAGATCTTACTATGTGCCTGTCACTCTGCAATAAACACATTTGCATGCCCTCTCTCATTTAATCCTGCCAAATGTCCTAAGAGATGGAGTTATTACAGCCGTCATTTTAGAGAAGAGGAAATGAAGTCTCAGGGAGAGAATGTTTGCAAGATTACACAGTAATAACTGTAGAGGTGGAATCTGAACCCAGATCTTCTGACTATAGAGTTTGGTGGACTCCACTGTGCTGCTTCTAACATCATTTGCACACACAACCCTCAACCCTGGGATAAGCCAAGCAATGTAACCTTCTCTCTGAATATAGAACTTATCTTCTCCAAAGGCATCACAAATTCATTCATTCATTCATTCATTCATTCATTCATTCATTCATTCATTTATTTCTTCATACAACACCTACTGTGTGCCACCTGCATTAATTCACATTGGTGGAGCAGATAGAGGGGACAAAAATAAAGAAGATAGAGATGCCCTCTCCAGGGGTTCAAGCCTCCCAGAGAAGGGCAACAAGAAAGGGGCAGTGGTGGGGGTTGAGGGCTCTATGAAATGATACAGTATTAAGATGATAAAAGGCACAGGAAATCTCTAGTCCAAAAGTGAACACCTGATGGTCATAGTATGTAATGATGAAATATCTCCAGGGCTTGTACTCTGCTTCTAGAGGACACACTTGGAGCATTTGACTAAAAGGTGTAAAAGGAAGCTATAGTTAGATATGTAAAGAACTTCAAGAATTTCCTAACAACAAAAGCAGTGTACATAGGAATGCATTGCCTCAGAAGGAGGGAGCTCCCGGCTGCTGGGATGGTTCCTGCTGAGGCTGGAAGACCTTGTTGGCTGTTTGGGCTCCCTGCAGAGAGCGAGTTAAGTTTTCTGATCACCAAATCTTCCAACTCCAAGGTGTTAGAAACCTACAAGATACAGATAGGCTGTGTTGGCAAGGTACATGATACCAGAAACGCCGCCGACAGCTCCATGCGATCTAATCTCCTCAGTTTGAAGCTGGGTTTGCATCATCACCGACTGTTTTTAAAGGGTTTGGCCTATGGAAGGCTCTGATGAAAACTTGAAAGAGCCCGCGCTCCCACCTGCTTGAGGCTGACATTCTTCTTCTCCCTAGTCAGTGTTTGTTCTGGCTGTGAGCCACTGCAGAGCTCAACCAACGGAGGTGAACTCTGGTACCCATGAGCTGCTGTGAGCAGTGGGGAGTGGGACCCAGAGAGATGCCAGGAAGGCCCCGGGGCACGGGAGCTGCGGATGGCAGAAGTGGGATGAAATTTCCCAAGAGCTCTGAAACCAGTTCATGTGTAATGCCGTATCTTGCTCAAATCTTCAGACCGGGACCACTGAGTGGGAGCAGAGAAGTGGAAGGGCACATGGCGGCTCCAGAAATAAAAGGTGGATCCAAGTGCACATAAGATGTGTGATGGGAACACTGAATGGCTTGAAGCACAGGAGTGATGGGATTTTATTTGTGTCTGAAAAGAAATCACTGTATTGTTTGGTGAGTGGGTGCAGCAATACAAAATTTTCAAGAGATGGAGCTGGATTAGAAAGTGTGGTAGCCGAAAAACGGTTTAGCTCAGTGGATAGAGCATCAGCCTGCAGACTGAAAGGTCCCAGGTTCGATTCTGGTCAAGGGCATGTACCTTGGTTGCGAGCACATCTCCAGTAGGGGGTGTGCAGGAGGCAGCTGATGGATGTCTCTCTCTCATCGATGTTTCTAATTCTCTATCCATCTCCTTTCCTCTCTGTAAAAAATCAAGATATATATATATATATATATATATATATATATATATATATATAGTGAAAGTGTGGTGGACGAGGAGGTAGTGAAATGTGGTGAGGTTGGGAAGGACACTGAGGTGCTGATAGGACTGGTGGATGAGCTCTGGGTACATTGAGGACACTACACATCAGGATCAGTAAGTGTTCCTTAAACACAGTACTGCAATACCACCTGATATTCTGATAACTGAGATGGTCCCTAAGTGAACAACACTGGGGACAATGTACAGCATGGAGACACTGGACAAAGGGATTATTCATGTCTGGAGAGGGACAGAGGGGATGCCATGAGATTTCATCACATTACTCAGAATGGTGCACAATTTAAAACTTAAGCATCTGTTGAAACCATTTTGGCTCAGTGGATAGAGCGTCAGCCTGCAGACTGAAAGGTTCCAGGTTCGATTCTGGTCAAAGGCATGTACTTTGGTTTACGGCACATCCTCAGTAGGGGGCATGCAGGAGGCAGCTGATCGATGTCTCTCTCATGGATGTTTCTAACTCTCTATCCCTCTCTCTTTCTCTCTGTAAAAAATCAATAAAATATATTAAAAAAAAAACCTTAAGCATTATTTATTTCAGGAACTTTCCATTTAACATTTTCAGACTGCAGTTGAATGCAGGTAACTGAATCCATAGAAAGCACAACTGTGGACAAGGAGGGGGACTATTGTATACAAAGGACTTTTATAATTCAACAACAAAGAAGCAACCTGATTGGAAAATGTGCAAAGAGATCTTAACAGACACTTCACCAAAGAAGATATGCAGATGGAAAATCAGCATATAAAAAGATGCTTCACTGTTATATGTTACCAGGGAAATGCAAATAAAAACAATGGGATATCACTCTGGACCTATTAGAATGACTCAAATTCAGAAAACTGACATCAAATGCTGGTGAGGATGGGGAGCAACAGGAACTCTCTCTCATTGCTGATGGAAATGCAGCCCCTTTGGAAGGTGAGTTCTTAGAAAACTAAACATACTCTTACCATATGATCCAGCAATAACATTCCTTGGTATTTGTCCCAAGAGCTGAAAACACATGTCCCCACAAAAACTTGCACACAGATATTTGTTGGAGTATTAATCAAGATTACCTAAACTTGGAAGCCACCAAGGTGTCCTTTGTAAGCGAACAGAGAAACAAACTGTGGTTCACCCAAAAAAAAAGTAATTATTCATCTCTAATAAAAAGAAATGAATTATCAAGCCACAAGAAGACATGAAGAAAACTGACATGTATATTACTAAGTGAAGGAAACCCAAATGAAAAGGCTACCACCTATTGTGTGATAGCAACCAAATGACATCCTGAAGCAGGAAAAACGAGGGAGACAATAACAAGATTTGTGGTTGCCAGGAGTTGGTTAACCCAGAGGGATGTGCGATGTGAACACTGATGAATAGGGGAAGCACAGAGGAGATTTAGGGTAGTGAAACTACTTTGGGTTAACCAACTCAAATTTGTAAATGTCGTTATACATTTGTCAAAACTCATAGAATGTATACCATCAATAGTGAGCCCTAATGTAAACTATGAACTTTAGGTGATTATTATGCATCAATATAGGTTCATCGATTGTAAAAATGTACCACTTTTGAAAAGGATGTTGACAATGGGGAGGCTAGGTTTCTGTGGAAAGCCGCTGTGCCTTCTGCTCTATTTTGCTGTGAACTTAAAAGTTCTCTTAAAAAATTAAGTATATTAAAAAAAATAGTACAGTCCAAAACCATATAACTTATAGAGGAAAAGCTTCTTGACATTGGTCTTGAAATGATTTTTTTTTTGGATATGACACTAATGCACAAGCAATAAAACAACAAATCAACAAGTGGGATTCCATCAAACTAAAAGCTTCTGTGCAGCAAAGGAAGCATCAACAAAATGAAAAGATAACCTATAGACTAGGAAAAATATTTAAAAAACCACATATCTGATAAGGGGTTAATACCCAAAATACATAAGAAACTAATACAAGTCATTAACAAAAACTCAAATAATCCAATTTAAAAATGGACAAAATAACTGAATTGGCATTGCCCCAAAGAAGGTATTGAAATGGCCAACAGGTACATGAAAAGATGCTCAACACCATTAATCGTCAGGGAAATGAAAATCAAAACCTCAATGAGCTATCACCTCATACCTGTTAGTAAGACTGTCATCAAAAAGCCTAGAGATAACAAGTACCAGAGAAAGAGGACCCATGTGGAGAAAAAGGAACCCTTGTTCACTGTTTGTGGAGATGTACATTCCACTATGGAAAACAGAAGTTCCTCAAAAAATTAAAACCAGAACTACTATATGACCCAGATATCTTACTAATGGGTATATGTCTGAAGGAAGTGAAATTACTGAGTTAAAGAAATATCTGCACCCCCATGATCACTGCATCATTATTCATAAGAGCCAAGAGATGGAAACCACCTATGTGTCCATCAATAAATGAATGGGGGGAAAAAATAAATGAATGGGGAAAAAAATAAATGAATGGAAATGTAATTATACACACACACACACACACACACACACACACACACACACACAAATATTACCTATCTAATAAAAGAGTAATATACATATTGACCATCAGTCCAACACACAAGATGGCTGCCCCCATGTGGTCAAAAATGGCTGCCCCTCTGTGGACACAAGATGGCCTCTACAAGATGGCCAGCAAGGGAGGGCAGTTGAGAGGGATCAGACCTGCAAGAGAGAGCAGTTAGGAGTGACCAGGTCTGCAGGGGAGCAGTTAGGCATCAATCAGGTTGTCAGGGGAGTGGTTAGCGGGTGATTAGGCTGGCAGGCAGAAGCAGTTAGGGGCAATCAGGAAGGCAGGCAGGCGAGCGGTTGGGATCCAGCAGTCCTGGATCGTGAGAGGGATGTCTGATTGCAGTCCTGGATTGTGAGAGGGATGTCCAATAGGATTGGGCCTAACAGGCAGTTGGACATCCCTTGAGGAGTCCCAGATTGTTGAGGGTGCAGGCTGGGCTGAGGGACACACCCCCATGCAAGAATTTCATGCACCGGATCTCTAGAGGGAAGAAAATCCTACCATTTGTGACAACATGATGAACCTTGAGGGCATAATGCTAAGTGAAATAAGATGGACAAAGAAAGACAAATACTGTATAATTTCACTTACATGTAGAATATAAAAAACTGAACTCAAGGAAACAGAAAACAGATTGGTGGCTGCCAGAGGTGGCAGAGGGGGTTGGGTATAGCTGGTCAAAAGGTATAAACTTCTAGTTATAAGATAAGTAACTTCTGGGGATGTAACATACAGCTTGGTGACTATAGTTAACAATACTGTATTGCATAATTGAAAGTTTGCTAAGAGAGTAGACCTTAAAAATTCCCCCTTTTAAGAAAAATTATAACTATGCATTTTGCAATATATATACATACATACATAGACAGACACACACACACACACACACACACACACACACACACATACATACACACACACTAGAAGCCTGGTGCACAAAATTCGTGCACAGGAGGTGGGGTTTTCCTTCAGTCCAGCCTGCTTCCTCTCCAATCTGGGACCCTTTGAGGATGTCTGACTGCCCATTGAGGCTTAATCCAGGTAGGTTTGGGCCTAAATGGGCAGTCAAACATCCCTCTCACAATCCAGGACTACTGGCTTCCAACTGATTACCTGACTGCCCCTAACTACTTCTGCCTTCCAGACTGATCACCCCCTAACCACTCCCCTGGCAGCCTGATTGATGCCTAACTACTCCCCCTGCCAGCCTGTTAGCCCCAACTGCCATCCTCTGCAGGCTTGATCACCCTCAATTGTCCTCCCTTGCAGGCTCGGTCCCTCCCAGGACCTTTCCCTGCTGGCCATCTTGTGGTGGCCATCTTGTGTCCACATGGGGGCAGGATCTTTTGACCACATGGGGGCAGTCATCTTGTGTGTTGGAATGATGGTCAATCTGCATATTACTCTTTTATTAGATAGGATAGAGGCCTGGTGCATGGGTGGGGGCCAGCTGGTTTGCCCTGAAGGTGTGCTGAATCAGGGTGGGGGTTTCCTTGGGGTGTGGGGTGGCCTGGGCTAGGGGCCTGTAGTGGTTTGCAGGCCGGCCATGCCCCCTGGTGACCTGGTATTTGGGATTTATTTATCTTCTACAATTGAAACTTTGTAGCTTGGAGCGGAGCCAAGCCTTCTGCTTGCATAGCCATTGAAGCTTTGTTGCCTTAAGTGGAGACCTAGGCCAGCCAGGGTGTACGGAAAGCTTGGCTTCCTCCATTGCCAGGGCAACCCAAGCCTCTCTCCTGCTCTCTTTGTGGCCGTAGCCATCTTGGTTGGGTTAATTTGCATACTTGCTCTGATTGGCTGGTGGGTGTGGCTGCTGGGCATGGCTTGTGAGTGTAGTGGAGGTACGATCAATTTGCATATTACTCTTTTATTAGATAGGATATATAACTATGTTGTACACCTTAAACTAGTACAATGTTAGTATGTCAATTGTATTGCAATAAAACTGGAAAAAACAGTGCAAAGGAAAATTTCTCAAATTGGCCCATATAATGCTCCATTATCCCAGAGTCATTTCATGCACATTTCCTAGCATTAGAACATTCATAACCATCAGAATCCCATCACTCTTGACATACCACTACCATCTAACCCCCAGACCTCATTGAAGTATCTCCAGTTGTCCCAATAATATCCTATCCAAAAGGACCCAAACTGGGGCTTCATGTCACATTTAGTAGCCACATCTCCTCAGTGTCTTTCAATTTGAACACTTCCCATCTTTCCTTGGTTCTCAGGACCTTAATGTTTTCGAAACTTATAGGAGAGGGACTCTGCTTAATGCTTCTAACTTGATGTTTTCTCATCAGACCATGTTCTGAGTTGTTTCTAGATCCATTACAGAAGGATGCTGGGCTCCTCTGCATCCTATTAAGGGGCATGGATTCTCAGTGTGTCCTCTTACTGATAACATCCATTTGGGTTATTTGTCTGCTGGGCTCCCCCCCACCCCCACTTATCAGAGTGTTCCCTTCCGGTTGGGATCAGTAAAGATGTTGTGGGGAGGGTCTTAGATAATATCAAAGCCTTCCATTTCTTGTTAAGCAATCCTCCACTGGTTTTAGCATCTATTCATGATTCTTGGCTAAATATTACTATGAGGGTGACCATAGAAGGGGCTGCTCCATGTATTTGTTTAATGAATGAATCTGCATCTCACAGCCCCAAGGGTCTACAGATGTGACCACATTCCCTTGTGCCAAGAGCTCACAGAGACAGAGGCTCATACGTATTCTTCTCATGAAGCTCAACACAGGACAGGGGTTCCCTCGGTCATCCATCCATAGATGCTCCATCTATAATCTCACCTGCCCACTACTCCCCCACCCTGCCAGCAAACTCTTACCTGTATAAGATTCCCTCAAAACACCCAGCAGAGCAAACCTGATCCTGGGAACAATGAGCCATCTTTTGGAGTACAATGGGAAGTCAATGAAGGATTTTTGCAGAGGAGTGACACATTTGATGATGTTGTAAACCAAAATTCTGAATCATGATCCTTCCTCTCTCTTCTCTAAAAAAAAATTTGACTTCCCTCTGGGCTAACCCTAGCTACCCAGAGGTATTGATCTGAGGATGAAATTCATGCTAAAGTGCCCAATGTCTGACTGGGAAGCAAACATCCTGGCTGCTGTGTGAACAGCCAGGATTGGTGCAAGATTTTCAGCCAGGGAGACTAGTGAAGTCTCAGTGAGAACTTTCTGTTTGCTTTGCTTTCAAGAAGCCTGGACAGGGACTCCATTGATGTGCATGTGGGAAGGGTAAATGCCGGGGAGAAATAGTGTAGGGGAGGTAGGAAGGGGCTCTCGGCTCTTTAGAGAGCTCCTGGGCTGGGGTGTGGACTGCAGGGGGTTTTGTGTGTCTCCCCTCTTCCTGCAAACCTCTCTGACTCCTGCCCTGGAGGTACCATACCTTTGGTTTCCTTGAGCAGCTCTTCAGTGAACTTGACCACCTTGACCACCTCCACCCATGGGAAGCCTTTGCCCACCGCAAAGATGATGCTCTCATAGAGGGTATCCAGCAGGATGCTTCTGCGGCAGTCTCTCACTTCGTCAAACTTTTCCCAGTTCAACAGTCTCCGAAGGTGCTCCCGACCTTCTGGTTTCTGAGAGGCATAACATGAGGGGTGGTGGGTGACATTGGGGAATCAGGATCACTGGTCAAAACACTCCCGGTGTTCCTCACATGGCTCCCTAATGTCCTGAAGAATGAACAAAGAATGTGTGTCTGCCTGGCCAGAATGATGCCTTCGTTTCTGGACAGCTCCCCATGGCCGTGAGTTCTCCCCCTTCCCCCGCCCCTACCCTCCCTGCTCCCTTTTCTGGGGATGCACTCTTTCTAATGCTGCTCATGCCTCTGAACATTCTCATGCTAGCCATGGCAGACCTGAGTTTGTAAACTTCCAGCAGGCTCCAAGTCCTGAATCACGGTCCTTCCTTCCTCTTCCCTAAAACAAAATATGACTTCTCTCTGAGCCTATTTTCCACTAGCTGTTCCAGAGGTAAATTCATAGTAAATTGAGAAGAGACTCTGCAAGGCAAGAAGGAATGTATCTTGCTTGGTGAAAATTCACTCTGGCAGGCCAAGTGGAGTAAAGTTTGATCAGGGTACCTTTTCCCCAATCTATAGGGAAGGCTCTGTTTTACTTTTTTACTTGAGCATTTGTCTGGCCCTTCCAGAAAGGTTCTTACAGATCACCAACAGACGGAGAAGAAACAAGTGCCTTGAAGGAAAGAGGTAAGAAGGGGCTTGGCATGGAATGGAGACCCTGAATCCCAGAGCGTTGCTCCCCTGGGATGGGAGGAGGCTATGGCTGGGGGAACTGTCTATGGAGGAAGTAGAATTGATGGCTGAGTTGGTGCCAGAGGGAGGTCCAGGGCCCTGGCCTAAGCCTCCAGGACTTCCTTTCCCCCACTACCACTACTCTGCTGCTGACCCAGGCAGTCCTTCCCTGCAGCCTCACAGATGCCCAGGGTGACGTTTGATGGGTCAGTTCATTGAAGATGTGGAGGAAGTGGTGGAAGCCATGTGCCAAGGCAGGGACAGAGGCACCACCAGGGCAGCCTTCGCCTGTGCCTGCCCACCATCTCATAGCTGCAGGTCAGAGGCTGATCTGAGTGCACACTTGGCTGGGACTCAGTGCTTGAGGTCAGTGCCTGCACCCCTCTGGACAGCCCTGCTCTGGAAGGAGTTTGCTGATGGGTCCAGGTATGGCTGGGATTCTCATCACTCTTTGTCACCAAATTGGTTCTGAGAAACTAAGGAAAACTGACCCTTCCCCGGCGTAAAGAAACAGATCCTCCCACCCCCAAATACACACACATATACACCACACACTCCTTACACACTTTGGCATGCAATCCCAGTGGACTCCCAAGGCTCCAAATCTCCTCGGGGAGAGATGGCACCCCCTGTGATAGGCCTCAGGGCCTCCCTGGCCCTCCTGGCATGAAGACAGCCCCAGAGCCTGCATACCTGCCCTCCTCTCCTTCCAGCAGGCTCTGGGCATCAGGGGCTGTCCCTTTAGGTTCTAAAGACAGCCCCCAGCTCCCGGGGCTGAGGAGCCTTTGACAAGGCATTCTGGAGTGGACACACCCCTTGGGGGCCTCAGAGGTGATGTTGGGAAAGGGGTGATGTCCAAGGTGTCCATCTGAGGAGGCACCGTGAGGGGCCATTTCTCGCACGCACCTCATTGCTAGACCAGTCTTAGCAAACTTCCTTTTAAAAGCCACGTTTTCTCTTCACCTGAAGTTGGAAGACTTCTTTTACTCCCTGGGGTGTTAAAAATGCCATTGCCCCTGCATCCAGTTGCTAGTGGACCACCAGTACTGACTCAGTTCCCAGAACCTGGGGGTGTGGGCAGGGCTTTGTGAGGTCATGGAGACTGGCTTTCAGGTGGCTTTTTTTCAGGCTCCTTTCCTCCTGGCCCCTCCTCTCCAGCTGGGTTCTGGGTCTCTCCCTGATACCTGTCTGGGGACCCTGACCCCTTCCCTACCTCCAACAACTTTCTCATAGCCCATTTGCCTTCCAGAGGTGAGCCTTCTCAGGCTTCCCTGCAAATACCCCCTGCCTTTCCTCCAACATATTCCCTACCCAAGCCCTATTCTCTTCTTCCTCCCACAGTCAAGGACTTGTCTCAATGCAAAGATGCCCTTCATTTGCTCTCTTCACTAGGATCTGGTTTCCTTCTCACATCTGGTCACTGCCAGTGACTCTGTTTCCAGCATCCTGACTTCGCCTTGGGGTGCAGGAAGCAGCTTGGCAGGGCTGTCTCCAAGTGCAGTGCCTGAGCATCCACATGCTGAAATTTGCAGAGCTCTAGTCCTCTCACTCCTGGCTGGTTTTGTCCTTCTCTGTCCTGGAAGGCCTGGTGTCCACTGGTCACCCGAGCGGCAAGTCCTGCTCTCCCCTGTCTCCCCAACCCCAGCTCTGTATGCAGGAGTCACAGTGAGGAAAGATGGGGACATTGGCTGGGGTTGGTGGCTGAGATGCATGGTCCTGGGGCTGCTTCCACTGCTACCTGGCCAGGTATTTGGGGCTCTTTGGGTTTTTGACTGGCCAGGGGTTTCTGTCTAGGAGTGAGAGCAACCAGATTCCAGCTCTTGTCCCAGTAGGGGCGGGGCTGAGTAAGAGCGCCTGTTTCCAGCATCTGCCACCTCTACTACTCAGAGCCATCATCCCCGTGGGCCACATGACTCCATCAAGTCTTGTGCCATGGTCTACCTTCCTTACCTCATGGTCATACTACTACAGGCCCTCAATGCTCCTCCCACAAGAGGAGAGATTGGGTTAGGACCATATTGTCCCACCCTTGCAGATGATCAGGAATAGGGGATGTTTTGAGGCTGCTGAACTCCTCATGTAACCTTACCTATTCGTCAGCAACTTTACACTCTTGTTTATCCATGGAGGGAATGAACATACGAAGTGTGCCCCTGTGCAACAAGTAGTTGCTAAGTCGTGGGTCCCTTTTCATTCTTGTCATCCTTGGTGGCTGCCTCTGTTGAACATATGTTTACTTCTTGGCTTCTAATAAGCTGTTCTCTCCCGGATGATCATCTGTCTCTCCCCTATTCTTTCCCTGCCTTCTGTGAAAGCTTCATTTCCACTTTCATCCTTTACATGTTGGAGCACTCCAGGGTCTGTCTGCATGCCCTCTTTTCTTTCTAGAGCACATAATCCTTTCTGAAAATAAAATATTTTTCTGTTGATCTTTCTTTTAGAAAGAGAGGAAGGGAAAGGAAGAGAGAGAAACATTGATCGGCTACCCCCTAATAGAGATTAAGCCTGCAACCTGGGCACATGCCCTGACTAGGAATTGAACCGTCACCCTTTTGGTGCATGAGATGATACTCAAAACTACTAAACCACACTGGCCAGGGCCACATATTTCTTTTTCAAATTCTGATACAGCTAGAACAGAACCTGAGATCTATGCTCAATACATTCCCAAGTGCAGAGTATAGTATTGTTAACGACAGACACGCTGTTGTACACAGACCTCTAGAACTATCCATCTTGCCTAATTGAAGCTTTATGCCTCTTGTTGAGCAACTCTCCATCCTGCTCTCTCCCTAGACTCTGGCAATCACCATTCTACTGCCTGACTCTTTGACTTTGACTATTTTAGATACTTCATCGGAGTAGAATCATGCAACGTTTTTCCCCTGTGACTAGCTTATTTTTTTTTTCTATTGGGCTAAAATACACATAAGATTTACTTTTTATTTTTTATTTTTAAGATTTACTTTTTAAATGAATTCAGTCAGTAGCACTAAGTACTTTCATGTTGTTGGGCAGCCATCCCCACCATGCATCCCCATTGCTTCCACAACTCCCCAGCTGAAACTGTCCTCATTAACACTGCCCATTCTCCCCTTTCCCCAGCTCCTTCCAACTACCGTGTATTAGTGTAAGTGGAATTATACAGTGTTTGCCCTTTTGTGACTGGCTTCTTTTCTGGATGGGAGTGTTTGTGACAGTTATTGTCCTTTTCTGCCATTGTATATGGGGCACGCTCTTTAACTTTTAGATCCTTGGTCCAGGAGGCCATCACATCTTATACATTATAGAGAGAAAAACATCACCCAGAGTCCTTTGTGTCCCTTAGGGACTGTGAATATGAAAGCAAAGGAAGGTATTTATGATGGGAAGTTCAAGAGGGTGGATCCTGACAGATACTGCTTGTGGTCCGTTCTGTATTTATTCTCCCCTA
>PVJN01033907.1:0-23098 GCA_004026805.1 Lasiurus borealis | reverse complement strand
AAATCATCCAGCTCTAACCTCTCAGGATTCTAAAACTTCTTTGCCCCACCCAGACCTGAAAGCAAGAGCTGGTTTTTAAGACCCAAATTCTCATGGCATTTGGACAGAATGAATAATGTCTTTCATATTTTCTTTGTATTTCTCTTCAATAATTGCTTGACCCAACATCTGTCTGCTCTATACAATGAAAATACAAACTAAAGGAGAATAGAAAAAAATAATTAAAGCATTAAATTGTACAAATTACAAATCTGTTCCAAAATATACTTACATTAAATAAAATACGCATTTCAGTAAGAGATCTACAGTGAATGACTGCATTCTGGGAAGCCTCAGACACTGAGGCAGGGCTGACATTCATGGGAGGAGATAAGAGACTGCGCATCCAATCAGTTTGCAGCGGGCTCGGGACCGCCCACCTGCCAGGGCTCCTGGCAGGTCATTGGCATTGCTGTGCAGGGAAGTGATTTGGGGGAAGGTAAGAAGCAAGCTCCGATTCTGAGTTCATTACAACTTCTCAAGCATTTCCTCAGCCTATACAGTACAGGTTCACAAAGTAAACATGTTAAGGTAAGCAGACAACTCTTTAGAGCCCAAACGCATTTCTTGCTGTATTTATGTGGAACTCTGTCTACAATGGGCAGTCGTGAAGAGGTTCCTCCGCAGGACATGTCACAGGACCCAGCAGAGCCAGGGTCTGCGGGAAGCGAGGACTGGGATGGAGGCCCCCTCGAGACCTGAAGACGACCCTCTAGCACAGTCCGCACTGCAGCGCCCCTCCTATCATCTGGCGTACCGCTTAATGTAGTCTTCCACTTTGTTCCGGAAGTCCTCCTGTGGAACATGAGAAGAGCAAGTTAGTGAGGGTGTGTGACAACTAAGGAACACGTGGGAGCCACCGAGCCAAGGGCCCACTGAAAGTTCAGCCTTCCGCAGCCAAGGTGGCAGGGCCACCAGAGACCTGTGGGGCTGGTTCCCCTGGAGGTGCCCACTATGTGTAAGACACTGTGCAGGGTTATGAGGACAGGGAGTACAAACAGCAGCTGGAGCAGAAGGGATCCCAAGACCTTTGATTTTGCACATGGGGAAAGTGAGGCCCATAAGTATGGTCAAGGTCAGGACACTCGCACTTGTCCAAGGATGGTGCTGCACTCAGAGGCTCCACAGCCCCTACAAACTCTCACCAGGTCACTACCACAGTGCCCAGAAGCGAACAATACTCCCAGCTCCTAAGGAACTACAGCCCAAGCTCACTGGATGTGAAGTGAAGGCCCCAAGGCACTCTCCATCCAAAGGTGCCTCTGCATAATCCTAATCCCCTTTGCTCTCATCATCTCACCCAGGACAAAGCCCAGAGTCCACATCTTCAGAAGGCCCTGTGTGCTCAGACCACTATGCCCCCAAATCGCCCTTTGTCCCTCTGTGGGCCCTGCAGCCAGACCCCTTGTGTTAACATCTGGGGCTCTACCCCTTCCTGGTGAGTCTCTCAGCAGAGAATAAGGAATAACAAGAGGCCCTCCCTCCTGGAGTCAGGAGAATAAACGTACTCTGGGAAGAGTGTGGGACAATGCCTGGCCCCTGGAAGGGCCACTCAGGGTTGCTGATACTGTCGATTCACCACTGCCCTCCTGCTCAAGAAATGTGGCCCCTGTGCTCTGCCCTGAACACCTGGAGCACATTCCCACCTTGGGGCCTTTGCACCGCTGTCAGTCTGTGGAATACTGTTTCCTGAGATCCACCTGGCTCACTTTACATCTATAGTCACATCTTATCAGAAAGGCCTTCCCCGAATATCCTCCATAAAGTGCAACACCCATCACCCCGCACCCCAACACTCCGCCCCTCTCTCCCCCTTCCATGTTGATGGCTTATCTCTGCTTTGCCTCCTCCCACTAGTATCCATGCTGCATGGGGACAGAGACTGTCTGTCCACTGATCCCCCTGAGCATTGAGCACCTCATCTGGCACTCAAGCGGTCAACCTTGGGATGAAAATGACTACAAGAGAAAGTGAGCAGAGACATCATGATTGTGACTCGTTATCAGGATGCAGGTCGGTCTAGAGGCATTACTGTTTGACTGATTTTAGGACCATCTGACTGAGGAGAAGTTTATTAATTGCAAACCTATGCTTATCTCATACGAAGAATAGGAAGCAGCCTTCCAAGAAAAACAGAACGAGAGCCATCTGTATGAGCTTTCTCACAGCTCCACTTCTGGGCTAGGGCAGAGCCATCTCACACCCTGCACCTGTTCTGAAGACCTGTGCTGCCCCAGCTTCCTCCTCAGGTCACCTGCCAAACAACCCTCTGCCTGACCCTTCAGTTCCACTGCAGAACCCACTGCTCCCCGAAGTGCCCACCACTGGTTTCCTGAGTCTGCATGGAACACATGCTGGGCACTCCAAGGAATCAGGTGGCCCCTGCAAGGCTCAATAAGTTGCCAGCCTCCTCCCCGTCACACAGGCTGGCTCCCAGATCCCTGTGCAGATCCTAGGCCCTGTCTACATGCTTTGTAAGGACATGTGTACAAGGATATTTACTACATTACTGTTGTAGCAGGGAAAAAAACAATGAGAAAAAGCAAGTGCCCACCAGTAAGAGAATGGCTGAATTAAGTATGTAGAGCTGCTTATGAGACATTGAATGGTTCTGAAAGTAGAAGAGTGACAGTTCATGCATTGACTTGGAAGGAAAAAATTAAAAGGGACTGAGACTGGAGTAATGAATATGATTCCATTCATTACACAGTCACAGAGCTCTGGGAAAGGTGTGGAAGATGAGGAAGCTATTGAGGGCCCAGAGGGTACTGAGGGCATCACACCACCCATGGTCCCTTCTATGTTCTGATGCTGCTAAAGGTAAAGGAACATAATACCAGATTCTACTACAAATTCTCTCCCAATAAAACATGTGTTTGATCTGGGGTCAAACACTTTACTGAAACCACTCATGCATTCTGACATGTCATTATAAATTGCTTTAAATTCCAGTCCTGGATCCCACCATTCTCAACTTTGCGCTTATCTAGCCTAGAGATATAGTTATCTCTTTACCAAACACACCAGCCAGGACCTTCCTGTCTATCTAGCCCAGAGATATAGTTATCTCTTTACCAAACACACCAGCCCGGACCTTCCTGTCCCCGGCCTACCTTGTCCCTCAGGTGATGCTCTGCAGCCTCGATATTCAGTGGGTCATCGAAGTTCAGAAGGTCCTTAAAGATAGAAACATAACATAAACAAGGGAAAGATTCTGTTTCTCTGCTGTGATACATCTTCATGTTAAAAACTAGGCAACTGAAACCGACCAAACTGCAGAATGAAGCTCCGGAGAGCTGAGGAGTCCACCAGGAAGCTCCTCTGATACAGAGCACTCAACTTGTACTTTGTTCAACATGGTGATGAATAGCTGAAGAAGGGCAGGGTCATGTTTACATGCAACAGTCCAAAATTGGTGAAAATAGGGGCAACAGCGATCACATTAATTTCTAATGCTATTGGTAACTGGAGAATGAAAAACCAGTTATGAGCTTTCCAAGTCAAAGTCCCATTATTCTCTTTTTTCTTTCAAAATTAATCCCCTCCACCCCCCATTTCATTTGGTGATTAACAACTTTGCTGTTGTAAGTCTGTGGTTTCTATTTGACCTTAACTGCAGTTTCCTTTGATCTTCTAACTCGCCTTCCCAAGCATCACTCACGGCCTGGAACCCAGTTGAATGCAGGATGGTGCCTTAGGCAGGTGTTCCAGGGCCTTGCGGAGTGTGGGGCACCAGCCCCCTTCTACCTTAGGAAAACCCTGGGATGGCTACTCTTCCTCCCTCAAGCAACACCAGGGATTTCTGAGGGCCACGTCTGATCTCTATACTGAGTGTGCCTCCTCTACCCGGGCAGTAAGGTTTGTTTTAAGATGAGCCCCCGCTTTCCAAAGCCACAGAAGGACCATCGTAGACAACCATATTCCTCCTCAGGGCAAGTGCTAAATTTGTGGACTGTATCCCTGATTTGGAAATAAATATTGACAAAGAAAGAAAATATAACAAAGAAAAACTGCAAATCTCTATGGTCATTTACAGTTGGGAAATTAAACTCTAAGACCTGGAAACAGGTAAAAACATAGAATACATATCAGACAAGACACCCAGTGTGTACACCAGACATACAGAATTCCTTATCTTCTTTACCACACCTTTGACCTAAAATGACTATACTGGTTAGAATAACCATACAGATTTAATTAGCAATCTGGATTGGCTCATTAGAATTTGGGAGGTTTGGAGCACTTGGAGGGGTGAAGATTATACCAGATGTCTTTAAGAGAAAAAAAGAAAATTCCAAGGAGCCACCACTATTTCCTCCCTGTAATTCCCTTGCAGCAAGTTGCTAGTCACAATCATTTCCGACTCAGGGCCAAGGCACCTGGAGGAAGCAGGATGGGTTTTGGGCCTGCTCTGCTGTAGTGGAGAATGGCAATGAGCATCAGCCCCTGTGCTCTCTGGCTGTGACAAAGAGGCCTGGCCGCCAGGCAGAGTGTGAACCATGCTCAGGCTGCACTGCTCCAGAAGTAACACTGCATTCACTTACATGAAAGTCAAAAACAGAATCAGCCGAGACCAGTTTGGCTCAGTGGATAGAGCGTCGGCTTGCAGACTGAAAGGTCCCAGGTTCGATTCCGGTCGGGGCATGTACCTTGCTTGCGGGCACATCCCCACTGTGGGGCGTGCAGGAGGCGGCTGATCGATGTCTCTCTCTCATCAATGTTTCTGACTTTCTATCTCTCTCCCTTCCTCTCTGTAAATAATCAATAAGATATATTAAAAACAAAACAAAACAAAACAAAAAAACAGAATCACAGTGAAACGATGGGGCCTCGAAGAAAATCATCCAGATGCTCATCCCCTTGGTATTACCTTCCCATGGAGACTAAGGTAGTTCCTGAAATCAGCAAGCGTTGGTTGCTTGCGTGCCAGGTGTTGCCAAGTGATATCACATCAGAAGGCAAGACCAATGGGGACTTGGAGTTTAATTTTGGAGCTTTGTTTTCTATTTTGCTGAATACAAGAATAAAAAGCCTGTGGCCTCTGATGATAGGTTGAGGACAGCAGCACCACCCCAGGGTCACTCTGTAGGCACATCCACTATGAGCCAGGAAGCTGTCCCTCCAACAGCCAATGTCCCGTGGGCTGTGCTGGACAACCTCATTTTCATGCAGGGACCTTAGGTTTTACCAACAGTAGCACAGCTTTTTTCTTTCTTCCAAAGAAGTTAATTTCTTTTTTTGATCAAAACTCCCAGGAACACATAACAATACAGTATACAAAAATCTAAACTCCAGCTTTCTAGCTATGCCAGCCTTAGCTTTTCCCCATACCCCTTCCTGCCCTACAGCCCTGCCATGATGAGCTGTTTTCTGAAGACAGTGAACTCTGTTGGAAGCTCAACACTAATACGAGAATGACTCAAAGGTTCTGGGTTTGTGAAAAGCCTCAAGATGGATGAGCACATCCTCCTTTACTCAAACTAGGACATGTGGGAGTGAATAGGGCTATGGACTGGGCTGCTGTGAGAGCAGATGGAGTGGGGCTGCCAAGTGCTGCCAGAGGACCCACCCCGACGTGAGGAGACTGAACCCACCGACCTGGCTTGGGGAGTAGGGACGCTGTGCCGCCAGTCACCTCCCACATGTCACTGAGGGGCAGTCTCACAAAAGTGTGACAGGAAAGGGGTCAGTGTGGACATGGTGCTAGCTTTAATCCCAGTGTTATTCTTATGGGCTAACAACAGTCAGGGGAACCAGAGAAGCTTCGGATTTTGAATATACTTACAGTAAACAAAGAGTTTAATCCCCAAACAACATCCTGGAATGAGGAAAAAAGAAAAGTTTCAGGCTCCTATGCACAGTCTTTCAAACCCATAAGGAATATGTGCTGGACCATATCAAAAATTCATCTTAGCTTTGTTTTTCCCAATCCATAAAATTAAAACAACTTCTCTCATTATAACAACAGACTCTGGGAAATTCAGAGGTGAACAGTCACAGGCAGTGAGTGTAAAATCAGAGAACAGAAACTGCCCTCCTAGGCAACGCGTCCAATCCTGGGTGGTAACAGCCCTTAGGCAGCCTCTGCACAGGACACCCTGACCTCACAGGACCGCTCACCTGTCACTCGCACGCACAGTCCAGCCACCTTTAAGATAAACTCTGCTGTTTTGGTATCTGTTGTCTCTTGGGGACCAGATCACCCACCATCCCACTGAGTCTTAATAATTTTGCTCTAGTTACTTCAAAAATCAAGGGAGACATCGGCCCTGAAAGCAACTCAAGCCTATGGTGTGGAATCAAGTGGGTCATTTATTTAGCCCCCGTGACTCCCCTCTCTACAACCCTCTCCAAAGCAGACCCAGCCACTGTCCTGCCACCTCTCCACTGTGCAATGTACTTCCGGTAGCTCAGAAGGTACACACAGAAGTCACACCTCCCCTTTCTTTTCCTCCGCTTCTACCCACTCCTGGCAATTCTCCTCACCTTTAACGGTGAGCCAACTATAGAAGACTAGGATGGGGGTAGGGGATAGAAAGAAAAAATAACAACTGTAGATTATATGAAGCAAGATGGTAAAGGGCAAAGGCAGAACAGATGACCTGACATGCTCCCTGTATCGCAGAGAATGGGGACAGAGGAAGTGACTGGACGAGTGCTTGGCTGAGCAGCCTCAGGCAGTAGTGGGTAATGGGGAGAGAAGGGCAAGGTGTGCCTGGCCTCCTGTGTGCACAGGACAGAGAGGACCTGGCTGTTCTTACAGGTGACTGGTTACTGAGGGAGAGGTTTCTGGGCTGTGGTCGAAGGCACCTACCTTTAATGTCCTCGTGGGAGCCCAGCCAGTGCCGTCGATCGAATGTTCCCTCAGTAAACTGGAACAGACAAAGCAGAGTGGTCAGCAAATCCTCACAAAAATGAACTTCCCATATTTCGAAAAGTTATTACCAAGGTTCCTTCTGGTGAAAAATTAGTTTGGCACTGCTGAATTATATCACATTGCTGCTTGACCAGAACCCAATAGCTCAAAGGAGACGGAGCACCCTCAGCGCTTCCTGCCCTGCTTCTCTCCTGTGCCACCAGTAGTTTGAGCTGATGCCACTGTCCCCCGGGCATGTCCACCTTTTTCTTTTTAAAGATTTTTTTTAAATCCTCACCTGAGGATATATTTTTATTAATTTTAGAGGGAGAGGAAGAGAGATCCATGTTAGAGAGAATTACCGATCGGCTGCTTCCTGTCCGCACCTCAATCAAGGTTCAAACCTGCAGCCCGATGTATGTGCCTTGACCAGGAGTCAGGCCCATAACCTTTTGGTGCACAGATGATGCTCCAACCAACTGGGACACCTGGCCAGAGTGGAGTGTCCACCTTTTTCATACTAACTGGTAAAGACTTTCACAAACAACATAATCCAGCTGCTCTTCGCTTTGGACTTTGTGTTTTTGTATTTTTAATCTTAACTTATTGATGTTTCTGGCTTTTATATAGGCTAGCATCTGCTAAATTCCAGTCATATTCTGCTAATAATTTGATTTCTCAGAAGACAGCAAAAATGACAAGAGGGATTCTTGCTGCAGATCTAGTTCTGAGTGAGGAAGGGGACGTGAGCACAGGTGAGAGCCCAGGAAGAAAGCTGGACCAGATGCCACTTATCACCTGAAACTGAAGATGGCACAGGTTGAAAGTTTCAATACTTACAGGACAGACACTTCAGAGGGAAGTTGCCTTATAAACAGGTACACTCTTATAAAATGTACTCTAAACTATAAAAAAGGCTTACATGAAGAGGAGGCACCACAAATGAAGAGGGAAAATGGGTGCTAACTGCACCTGTAAGAAAGGACGAGGAATCCCGCTGTCTGTGAAGCTGGGAGCAGTCACAGGCTGCACACTGCCTTTCAAAGGTGACAGTGTTTACCAGAGCAGTAATGAAAGAAGATTTTCTTCCTGGATTTCATTAATGACATTTTTCCCTCTTAGCTAAAATCAGCCACGTGGAGGGAATGTGGCTTCATTAAAACAGGACAGGAAAAGGGCAAAGGCTCCTAGAGGACGGCTGCATGACACTGCACAGCCTTGTCCAGTAAAGGACGTAGGAGGCCTTGGGTCTGGAGGCAGCAGCCAGGCACTGAGTGCAGCCCAAAGCTCCAAGGGAGATCTCCCAACCCTCCCAATCTGGCCCAGCTTCAAATCTTCCCTGTAGAAATCCAAGGCTCACACACAGTGCTCAAAAATGTAGAAGACAGGAAGACGAGGACTCACCTCAGACATATCTCGCCCGTCTCTGTGATGTTGGGGTGCCAGATCCTGGTTAAGCATCTCACTTTGGGTGGCTGCAATGCAGAGAGAGAGAGAGGTCACAGACCACAGCCTCACCATGTGTCCACCCAGTCCCTTGTTTTACTTCTTACTAGGCATTCAAACTCAATACTGGCTCACATCACCCATGTGGGACTGTGTTGTCATTCCATACCCACATGTGCTAGTCTTGCTGGTAAAGCCTGCCATGCCCCCAATAGAACCCTCTACAAGTCCCGGGGCCTGATGGTGACTGGGCCACGTGAGGAGGAGCCAACGTGCACTCCAGGGGTCTCTGCAATGCTCTTGCCCAATGCCAAGAGGACCCCACAGATTCCTCTGGCGGAGCTGCTGAGCTGTGGCTGAAAGTTACTGCTCCCGAAGTGGTGCCGTTCCCTGTGTGTGCTCCTGAGGATGCCACTGCCATCTTCCTAGATGGAAGTCTGGTACATTTACACTCACAGCAGGGAGAATGAAATAAGTACTGGGAAATAAGGCAGTCCAACATTGTTTATGATGTAGTGTGTTGAATCAAGTTATTCTTTTAAAACTATAAAAGCAGCCTGGCTTAGGGGATGAACCAGGAGGTCACAGTTTGATTCCTGGTCATGCACATGCCCAGGTTGCAGGCTCCATCCCCAGGAGGCAGCCAATTGATGTTTCACTCTCACATCATGTTTCTCTCTCCCTTTCCCGCCCTCTAAAAATCAATTTAAAAATATTAAAAAGCAAACATACTTTCTCAGTACCATCATGAATTTTCATCATGTGACTCTAAAAGATGATTCATCCAACTATGCAAATATAGGTGTCTGAGGATTACAGATTTAGGTCCAGAGTAAGCTTAATACGCTCATCTGTTTTTCGGCAAATGAATGAGAGTGCATTTGACAGGGAGATGCTAGGACAGCCTGCACTCCAGTGAGGCGTGCAGGCTGAAGGAGGGAGGCCAGGCTGTGTAATTCTAATGGGCAACTGAACATAGTGAACTACTGAGTAACAATATAGACAACTAGTGGGTACCTGACTATAGTTAACACCACTGGGTAGACTGAATCACTGGCAGCCTCAGCACCTGAAGGAACCGAGCTCTCTCCCTCTCTCCTTCCCTTTCATGGAGTCCTGGCCTGCACATGGTCACCCCACCAAGTGTAACTGTCTGCATCTGCCCCCTTTTCTTCTTGTCCCTTCATACTTGCACAGACACCTCCCTTGTCAATGGCTCTCTTAACTGAAACCTCTGTATGAGAACCATGGACCCAGATTCAGACACACTTTCCAAACAGAACTGTTCTTATAGACTCCACCACCCTCAAAATGAGATAAATAGGAAATAGCTAGTGCAACCACCCACCCCAGTGGTTGGCACTGCATCCATTCATTCCAGGGCTAAGAGTGTAATAAATGACAGCCACTACAGGGAAAGTGATTCTTCAGTGGACAAGTGGCTAGGCATTAGAACACAGTGACAGCCCCACTCAGAGCTTCATCCCGATGCAGGAAACACACAGGTGAGAGCCACAGAGCACTGAAGGAAGTGGAGATGAGCTACTGGGTCTAGGGCTCTTTAAAGAATTTCATAACATGAAAAGCTCATGAAAGGAAAGTGGACTTGACTGCAGTGATGAGACAAAAAAACAAACTTTTACAGAACAACAGGAGACAGGAAAAAACAAGGAAAATATTTACAGCACAACTAAGAAAACTAAAAATAGTTTCGAATACTTTCTGTTAAGAAAAACAAATACCCAACGGATCAAAGGGCTAAGCACAAACAGCTCATAAAAAACATGAATAGCTAATAAGTAGAAAAAGTATTTAACATCCTCCTTAAGAAATGGAAGTTTAAATGACAATTAGAAAAGATTTATTTCCTACCAAAATGGCAAAAGGGAAAAAATAATGAAAATATGCCTTCTTGATGAGTTTAGGAAAAGGGAATATTTAAGCACTAACGGTGAAGTTGCCAACTGGCACAAGGTCTCTGGAGGGGCGGGGCTGTGCTCCCATGGCAGACTGCCTAGCAGTCCTCACAAGCACTTGTTCACAAAAGACATCTCTCTACTAGGACTCTAGATACTGCTGCTGAGTGACACGCACAAAACATCAGGGATTTCATGCTCAGTCCCAGGATTGGGTGGGTAACAGGGGACACAGTTCGGGGAGTGTCGGGCCCTGTTATGGCCACCCATCCACGTGAAGGGGAAAGTGGGCTCAGGCACAGGCTACTCACCACCATGTTGTATGCATCAGGAACTTCTGTTTCAAACTGAAATTTTCCACCCTGGTAGTAACCCTCATCTATCAAAAAAACACAAAACAAAACAAAAAATCTTTTAAATTAAAAAAAAAAGGAAACAAAAGCAAACACCATGTTAGGATATGGCAAACACAGGATTAAGAGTTCACAAGAGGACTCAGGGTCCTTCCTCAGGCTACCAGATCCTGCCCAACCTGGTTCAGACACTGCTCCACTATGCTTGCCTGCTCTTGGCATCCTCCCTGGCCTGATGTCCTCCTCCTTCGGAAGACTGGATCCTCCTCTTCAGTCTCCAGAACCCTGACCTAAGCAGCCTGCTCTCACCTGGGCCCACCTATTCTGCACCGCAGCACCCAGCATGTCCCCTCATCACATCTCATGACAAGCAATGCCTTATTTAAGCTGCGTAGTCACCTGTTTGCTGCTGGTCTCCTCACAAGAATGTCAGTTCCATAGAGTAAGGGACTAGTGGTGACTGCTGAACCCCCAGTGCCTGGCACATGGCTTCTGGCTGCTTAACAAAGGTTTACTAGTACAGATCCTCTGCAGGGCACTGCTCCAAGCCCTGGGGACACACCCTTGAATCAGACAAAATTGCTGCCTCGCTAATGTGCCTGGTCAACAGCTGGGGAACAGGCATGCAGGAGGCCCAGATTTGCAATGGCACCTCCATGCCACTTCCCAGGTCTGCAGACCCCACAGCACTGTGCCAATGCCCTTAATTGTGCCACCAGCCACTCTGCCTCTTCTAGAGTCCACCTACAGGTGAGGCAGGTTCCTGGGTGTAAATGCTGCATGCCGCCGCCAGCAGAGGGCGCCGAGCATATCTTTAAAACAAAGGTTCAACTTCCCCCAAACTATTTATTTCTCATCAGGAACAAATCAGCAATACCGCTTCCCTCAGCTATTTATACAAAATAAACATTTAATATCTGCTGCTTGCATTTGATTTTACTGTCCAACCAGCTTTTATTTTTAAGCCAGTCTTTCTGTGGTTTCTTTCTTTAGCATTACACTTAAAAGGTCTTTCCCAGCTCTGGCTGTTATTTTTCACTGGTTAGAACATTAAATTGAAGGGTCATGGGTTCAATGCCCAATCAAGGGCACTTACCCCTGGCCCTTGTCAGGGCGTTTGTGGGAAGGAACCAACTGATGTATCTCTCTCACATCGATGTTTCTGTCTCTGTCTGTCTCCCTCCCTCCCTTCCACTCCATCTAAAATCAATGGGAAAATATCCTCAGGTGAGGATTAACAACAAAAAAATGATACCATGCCAAAACCGGTTTGGCTCCGTTGATAGAGCGTCGGTCTTCAGACTGAAAGGTCCCAGGTTCGATTCCGGTCAAGGGCATGTACCTTGGTTTCGGGCACAACCCCAGTAGGGGAGCGTGCAAGAGGCAGCTGACCAATCTCTCTCTCATCAATGTTTCTAACTCACTATCCCTCTCCTTTCCTCTCTGTAAAAAATCAATAAAAAATATTTAAAAAAATGATGCCAGAATTTAATAAATGAATTTAGCAAGGTAACAAAATACATGATCAATATATTTTAAAAAATCAAATGCTTTACTTGGCTGGTGTGGCTTAGCGATTGAGTGTCAACCTATGAACCAGGAGGTCACGGTTCAAATTCCAGTCAGGGCATATCCCCAGGAAGGGGCGTGCAGGAGGCAGCTGAAAATAATTCTCTCTCATCATTGATGTTCTATCTCTCTCTCCCTTTTCTGAAATCAATAAAAAAATATTTTTAAATTATCAATTGTATTTTTATATATTAACAAGTAAAAAAGAAAATTTTAAAATACCATTTACAACAATTTCAAAAAACATGGAATCCTTAGTGACATACTTAACAAAGAGCTTGCAGGACCTAAATATATACTAACACTACAAAATGCTGCCAAGAGAAAGTAAGAAGACCTAAGTAAATGCAGATGTTTAGCATGCTAATGGATTAGAACATTCAATATTGTTAAGATGTCACTTCTTGTTGGACTGATGTATAGTGTATAGTGTCAACACAGTCTCAATAAAAATTAAATCCACGATGAGATACAATTTCACACCCAAACACTGATAAGTACGTAAGAGAGTAGGAGAGTCAGAAATTGTCACACATTGCTATTTGATATATGGCACAACTGAGATATTCCATTCTTTTTTAAAAAAATATATTTTATTGATTTTTTACAGAGAGGAAGGGAGAGAGATAGAAAGTCAGAAACATCGATGAGAGAGAGACACCGATCAGCCGCCTCCTGCACGCCCCACAGTGGAGATGTGCCCGTAAGCAAGGTGGAGATGTGCCCCCAACCGGAACTGACCTGGGACCTTTCAGTCCGCAAGCCAACCGGAATCGAACCTGGGACCTTTCAGTCCACAAGCCGACGCTCTATCCACTGAGCCAAACCGGTCTCGGCTATTCCATTCTTTTTTTAAAAAATATGTATTTTTATTGATCTCAGAGAGGAAGGGAGAGGGAGAGAGAAATAGAAACATCAATGATGACTGAGAATGAGAATCTTTGACTGCCTGCCTCCTGTATGCCCCACACTGGGTATCAAACCTTCAAGCCAGGCATATGGCCTGACTGCAATTCTCTCTCATCATCATTGATGTTTCTATCTCTCTATCCCTCTCTGAAATAAATAACAAAAATATTTTTTAAAAATTAGTGCATTTTATTGTTTATAATTTTATACTTCAATAAATGTACTTACAAAGGAAAACCTAAAATTAAAATAATAGTTGCTATTTATGTCCACGGCCCCCTCTGCCTAAAAGCCTCCACACCACAGTGGGGCAGGCTGAGGGACCTCCACAGACCAGATGGGCAACTATGACCTGGCAGACCCAGTGCGTCAAACCTCACAGGAGACTCTCGGGGAGAGATGAGCCAGTGTTTGGGGTTTTGCTTTGTTTTGTTTCGTTTCACTTGTTAGTATTTTTTGTTTTCTTTTGTGAGTCCATGTGAAGACTTAGTTTTCTCCTAAATTCATTTCTTTTCCTTTGTCACCAAATTTCAGTTCCATCTTTTCTCTGAAGAACATATTCATTTCCAAGCATGAGGGACACTCCAAAAACCACCAGAACTAAAATGTCATCAAGTTGCCCGAAGCCAGTTGAAGAGCTTTGAGCTTCAAATGCAGAAGCAGCTCCTCCATCCTGAGCACCCAATGCTGAGATGTCACACATTCATTCCTGGACTTTCAGACTCGGCCCCAAGATTACTGGCTGCAAATGATCCAGTGTCAACACCATCTGCTTCATCCATCCTTAAAACTCTACTTCTTAGGCACATCTTCATCAGTTTTTTCAATACTAAAGGGAGTGTGACTCCAGAAAGTCTTTTAAAAACCAGGCTATCGGGCCAATATTCAGGGCTGGCAGTTAGCAGCCCTATTTCTCTTAACCAAGGGCAGTAGCCACAGGCTCTCACTCAATGTGTGAGGAACACGTTGGGCACACAGCTCCAGGTGACAATTGTGTCCCTGACACGCACATATCACAAACAGAAATGCTAAATACTCACAGTTACAGGCACAGAAACACAAGTTCCTTTTTAACCTGATCCAACAGAGAATACCAAGACCTTAACAACTGAGTTCTGTTTTCAAGAACAACAGGAAGAACATGAAAGACTGTGTCATGTACTTAATCACAACATCCATAAAATTAGGGGGGCAGGGAGGAATGCAAAGAAAGAAAGGGAGGGAGAGAGGGAGGAAGAAACACTTAACCAGAGGTTTGATACAAACCCACTCCATGAAGATAGTGACAAGCATGGCAAAGTCCAACAGGTGGCTGAGAAGGACACAAAGTTGACGCTTGGACAGGACACAACCACAGAATCCCTGAGAGCCACTGACAGTGCCCAGAAAGGCAGAGGGCAGCCAATGTTTTTACCACAAATACACAACTCTGAGACTGCTTACTCAACAGAGGACCAGTCTTCATCCCCACAACAATTTCTGAAAATGCCCTGCACTGGTGATCTGAGTCACCAAGAAACACCAAGTGCTCGGTGCCCTTCAATAAAACCAGCAGAGCATGCAGTGGGTTTTTTGAAGATGGCCAAGAGTGGTCACCATTTCGCCATTTCAGCTTGAAGTCCCAAGTCTGGTTATCTCTGGGCGTCAGGCATATGGAACAGCCCATTCAGGTTTAACTCTATCCTAGTGCCAATCATCTTAGTGGAAATGGTACCAGACTAAATTTACGTTCATGTCCGAGAGCAGTTTATAGAACCACCACATGGATTCAATAAATTTTTAAAACTTTTCAAGCACATTCTGAAAATGGGATTTCTCCTGTTATTATAAAAACATCTTACAGGAAACACACACACACACAATCTATAGGAAGACAATTCTAGGGTTTGTGGGTCATTATCACCTACTGAAATTCTGCATTCTTTCACTTTTAAATTAGCTAGTGATTCCTGAGTCTGCTTCTCATCCCCTCTCCATCCTCCACATATAGTACCCTCATTTCCCCCACAACATTCCTTTCCCTCTAGTTAATTCCCTTGGACCTCTCCCGTCCTCCCGCCCTCCCTCCCTCCCATTGGCACCATGCCCACTGCCCACAGTAATGCTGGCCCTGTGCTGAAACCTGGAATCCTTGGAACTGCACTGTGAACAGAAAACCACAGTCCATGCTCAAACTAGTTTGGCTCAGTGGCTAGAGCGTTGGCCTGTGGACTGAGGGAGCCCAGGTGTGATTCCGGTCAAGGGCGCATCCCCAGTGGGGGGCGTGCAGGAGGCAGCTGATTGATGCTCTCTCTCTCATCGATGTTTCTAACTCTCTATCCCTCTCCCTTCCTCTCTGTAAAAAAATCAATAAAATATATTAAAAGAAAAAAGAAAATCACAGTCCTCCCTCCTGTTGCCCAGTATGACCAGGGAAGAATCGGGCACCTGCAGCTAAGACACTTATCAGTCCCAACGGAGGACAGCTGGCAATCTGCCCTATCCACCTGTGCTGCACTCAGCTATCTGCGTAATCCTCACAACTGTCCTGGAGATGGGGCCTGTTCCATCCCACTCCATGCTGTGGGCTGTGGCTGAAAGGTAAGAAAGTAATTTCATGGTCCCATAGCTGCTACATACAGAGCAGGATCTGAACCCAGAGCGCACACTCCTAACCACACACCAGCAACCTGTCCTTGTTCACTGTGGTCTGATCTGTCCCTAGTTACTGAAATGAATGCCTCAGATTCACAGCCCTCGGCTTTATCTGACCACAAAGTATATATATCTTGTTATCATATGGAAAGGTCATTACTGTCATAAACTCAAAAAGTTACAGGACAAATCAAGCCAAAGATTATTTGGGCAGCCTTTACAATTTCCTGTGTAAGAAGTACATAAGAATATTACCTGGGGTCACAGTTAGCTGAAAGCAATGAAGCTTGTTTGGATCAGGAAAATGCACTTTACATGTACCTGCAAGAGAAATAGAACGTTAGGAAGTTTTCAGGGCTGGTGGCAGCTCTCATGAGGCCAACCTCGAAACATACACCTAGGTTAACGGTGTTGGATCCCATTGCTTGTTTGATAATTGTACCAATGTGCTAAACTGACAAACCAGTGATTTTTCCCAGGTGATTTCCTGCTACAGTCTTTTACTACTTAATTCTAAATTGAGATATTTTCTTTCCTTTAAATGGTCACTAATAAAAGAAATCTTTCCACTAATTTCAAGAATCAGGCTACTTAGAAAGAAGAAACCATACTTCAGGGAGATTAAAACACATGGATGAATAAAGACTAACTCACTACACATAGGAAAATCAGAAAAAGAATCCAGGTCAAACTTCTGGTCTGCTCACCTAGTACTAGTCATTCACACCTATCACAGTAAGTGGCTTATTTGTATAAACTAATTTAGATTTCCTCACTATAACTGGGGATGAGTGTAAGGAGAAAAAAAGAAGAGGGATATAGCATGTAATCCTTTAAACATTTAAAAAAATTAATTCTAAAGGGGAGAGAGGAGAGAGGAGAGAGGGGAGAGGGGAGAGGGGAGAGGGGGGAGAGAGAGAGAGAGAGAGAGAGAGAGAGAGAGAGAGAGAGAGAGAGAGAGAGAGAGAGAGAGAGAGAGAGAGAGAGAGATCAGCTGCCGCCTGCACGTGCCCTGACCAGGAATCGAACCTGCCACCTTTTGGTATATGGGATGATGTTCCATCCAAATGAGCCACACCATCCAGGACTAGCATGTAGCCTTTTTAATCTGACATTTTAGCTGTAAGAACTAAGATATTTAGTTAAACTTAAGCTATTTAGTTAAAATATTGGTTTGAAAATCAATTATAAAGTTTTATCATTGTTAATCCAAATTTTCAGGTAAAGCTGAAGCTACATTCTATGGGTTAAAAAACCCAACCTGTAAGATTCATATTCAAAGACAAAATGAACTGTGTTTAAGTGGAAAGTTGTTGTGGTCCTTAATTAAATGTCTACATGTATGTAAATGTTCATGATGGGAGGAGAAAACAAGAAAATCACTTCTTTTTGTTGTTGTTAATCCCCACCTGAAGATACTTTCCCCACTGATTTTTGAGAGAGTGGAAGGGAGGACGGGAAGTGGGGAGAGAGAAACATTGATGTGAAAGGGACACACTGAACAGTTGTCTCCTGCACACACCCTGATTGGGGCCCTGGGACCAAACCTGAAACCCAGGAGGTAGGTACATGCCCTTGACTGGAAATCAAACCTTTGACCCTTTGGTGCAAGGGCTGACACCATAACAACTGAGCAACACCACCAGGGCCACTTCATTTTTAATTAGAAAAATGACCTTAGATACAAAATTTTAAAAGAATAGGAAAGAAAGCCCAGCCGGTGTGGCTCAGTTGGCTAACTATCATCCCATCCACCTCACCAGTTCAATTCTCAGTCAGAGCATATGCCTGGGTTATGGGCTCAACTCCCAGTAGCGGGCATGAGAGAGAGACAGCCAATAGATGTTTCTCTTTCACATCAATGTTTCTCTCCCTTCCCCCCACTCTCTAAAAATATTAACAAAAACATATTTATTAAAAAAGGAAAAAAGCCCCAGCCTGTGGCTCAGTTGGAGTGTCGCCTCTGTACACCAAAAAGGTTGTGGGTTCAATCCTTGATAGGGGTGTGTACAAAAGACAACTGATGTATGTTTCTCCCTATCCTTCCCTCTCTAAAACTAGTTAACCAAAAAATAAAACAAAAACAAAATGAAAAGATTCCCAGGTAAGAATTAAAAAACAAAGAAACAAACAAAAAACACATATAGGGAAAAAAGAGACTTGTATAATGAGCTATTATATTATTAGTATAATAGTTCACCCAGCTTCAACATTTTGCCAATCTTGCTCTAACAGTTAGACTCTAACCTATCCAAATACATGATTATTTGTTTGTTTTCCTAGAACAGTTGAAAGCAAAGCATTTATAAATACTTCAGTAGGTAGAAAGATAACCTTTTAATAGAATCCCAAGATACTTCCTTCTAGTTCTGACTAGAAGAAAACTTTGAGGTCGAGCAATTCAATGACTTTTAAGACATTTTTTATTAGGACCCAAATAAGAAAGTTTATATCACAGCCCACTATACCCATAAATACAATATATTAAAAATACTTTAAAAAATATTAACTTACTCTTAGAAACTGATTTCATGACTACTGAAGGGTGTACCCCATGATTATCTTTCCAGCTTTAGGTGGAAATGGGCCCCCTCTCTCATATGGGCACTCTGTAGCCTTCGCCCAGACTGGGAGACCTACTTGTAAAATATTTCACCCACATCCTCATATCAGAACAATTTTTTAACCAAGTATGATGAGAAAAAGTTCTAATTCAAAAAAACATTTCAATGGCCAAAGCTTTCAGACTTTGAAGATCTTAAGAAAGGAACATTGACACGTATCACAGGTTCACTGCCTGGATAGCAAGCCTGTTCAGGAGTGAGGCCTGCATCTGGTCTGAGTGGGAGAACCAAGCAGGGGTGAGGACCTGGTGACATCAGCCAGTACAGCCATCCTCCCTTATGCACAAAGATAAATGAGCACTTTCTGGACCAAAATGGTACATCATCACTAACAACACTAGGGCTGTCCATTATTGATTTATTGACCTTTTCACTCAAAGAGGACGTGGGCAGGTAGGAAACCTATCGAACACACCTCTGCTATAGTGAGGAGAGATTCACTGCTTGCTACAGTCAAAAAGACTCATCTCCTCCTATCACAGCGTTGAAAATGGGTCTGTTCCCTGCCTGCACAAAATTAAAGCATATTCCTACCATACATGAAATACAGATTATTAAAACGTATAAGTTTCTCTATACAATTACTTTTCAGAACTAATGTTGGATGGGGAGCTATACTTACAAGGTAAGTTAGCTTCAAGTTCTGCAACCTCTGTAGAAACAAAGAGATTATTGTTAATATCAGTCAACTACTCCACATCAAATTACCAACTCTAAATTTGCAATTTCTGCCAGAACTGAGAAAAAAATAAGTAAACTGAACAAACCAAACCCTACACTTGGCCTCAAGTTTAGACTTTAAGCCATGAAGTTGCTTTCAAATACACAACATGACATGTAGGATGCCACCAAACACAGCCAAGGGCCCTTGAGAATTTACTTTCAAAATGAAAACCATAACATTAACACAGAAAGTCACAGACTGTTTTCTAAAACCTTGTTCCCCCCAAGTGTAGAAGCTCCTTCCCTCAAAATTGATTTATCTATATACCTGTGTCTCTTCCAGCTTCTCAGACCTGCCTTCCCATAATGGCTCACCTACTGTGTGCTGCACTTTTCAATGAGAGAACTCTCCTGCTGGGGCCTCACCTGTGCCCATGCCCATGGCCTTGGAGCTGCATTCCTTGTCCCCACTACTCTCCTCCAGGCCTGTTCTATTAGTCACTACAACACTGAAGCCCAGCACTCTCTGGCAGCAGAGCTACGAACCCCCAGCCATCTTTCTACTACACAGCTCGTTTTTTGTTTTTTTTGGGGGGGGGGCACCCAGAAATAACTGGGCAGGCCAGTGCTCTCTGCCTCAGACATAACAGAATGTGCTGGGATTCCCTTCAGCTGTGGAGACTAAAAGAAGGAGGGGAGGGTTTTGAATAGGCTCCAAAGAAAAAGTAGAATTTAGTCCAGTAGAGGTGGAAGGTAGTGATGTGCAAAAGCATAGAACACTGACAAGCACAGAGCCAGAGCAGTGTGGTGCTCGGGAAAGGAGGCCAGGATCATGGAGGTCCCGAGAGCATGGCTTAGAATTCTAAACTATATTCTGCAGCAACAGCAGTCAAGGAAGATCTCTGAACCGAAGTTCCTAAGCTTTGTCTCAAAAAAAAAAAAAAAAAAAAAAAAAAAAAACCACTTTAGGAAGGGCACAGCGAAGGCCAGGTGACCTGTGAGCTGGGCACTCGATAGGCAGCGAGGGCCTGGCAGAGGCAGGGTGCTTGAGGGCAGAGCATGGAAGGAGCTGCCAGCTGCGTGGGACAAGAGGAGTCCAACATGGAGCATAGGGCTGGGGAAGCCCTGGGAGAAATAAGCTGAAGTCTGGGTGCATGACCAAGTCAGGGTCGAGGAGCCCCTGTAGAGTGATGCCACCTGAGGTCATGAGACCAACAAAAGTGGGGAGACTGGTGAGAAAAACCTCAGCAAAAAGCAGAGCACAAGAAGCTGGGAAAGTTAATAGTAACAAACAGGCGGAAAACTATGGGGAAATGTGGTGATTCATTAAAGAAAGGACAGACTGGTCCAAGGGGAATGAGGCCCAAGGCATAGCCAGTGGGTGTTATGGACTCAGCTGAGGACATTCAAAACAGCAGGAAGGCAAGTGGAAAGATGAAAACCAGATTTAAAAAACTAAAAAGCAAATGAGTGGTCAAAATATAAATGCTACAGTTATGAAGAGTTCTTTAAGTGATGTGAGGAAGCGTGGGGAGAGGAGGGGAGTGGAGGGCAGAGGCCACTGTGTTTGCAAAGCTGAGTGCATTAGGGCAAGACTGGTGGGTGGTTCTGTTCTCAGGCTAAGATTTAGGAAACCCACAGGCCTTTGACTTCAGCTGACTAAGAATCTGGGTAGGGAGAGGTGGCCTACGAAATGTATCAGCTTGGGGACCCAGGGGTTTGGAATTGCATCCAGAAAGTGGAGTGGGGCAGAGGAGCCAGGGAACACAGTTCAGGGTGTTATAGCCAATCAGCGGAGCTGGGTGTGGGGAGAGCAGTAACCCTAATCATCCTCTGGCCATGACTGGAAAAGGACCAGGTTTTGTGGTGAAATGCAAGCCTGGGAGTCTCCCTTCTTGGCAGTGTTATGTAGTACATTCAAATATATCTACTTAATACAACATCATGGAAAGCCCGTGAGAAGTTCAATATCATTACTCTCATAATGACCACAGTGATCTTCAGTTTTGGCCTCCTGACTAGCCTACTATTGCCCTACCCTAGAGCAGGGTGCTCACAAAAGAAAGTAGGGTGTAGAGGACCACAGCACTCTGCACTCTTGAGGCATCCACACCAGGTCCTCCGACGGAGGGGGGACAAGGGCCTTGCTCTGCTCCAACAGCTCACATAGGATTTCATTGTATCAGAAAAGCAGACATTTCATAAATGAGTCATTCATATTAACAACTTTAAAAGTTATCCACATAATTAAACTATGTTTTTTTAAGGCAAATTCTATTTACATATTTTGTTATACTATTATTTAACCTTTTATTGATAAGAATTTGCAAGAAATGGTCCTTGAGGCCCTTCTTTTGAGATAGATGCTGGCCACAGGAACCAGGCTTTCTCTGCGGGCCTATACCATCTACAGTCAGGAGAGCTCTGCTCGTCCAGCTTTACAAAAGCCCAGTGAAATGTGCCCAGAGGATGTGGCGAGGGGGCACCTAACCTAAGTGAAATGTTTGAGAAGACATTCTAGTGCTAAGGAACGACGAGAGGAGGTCTGGATCCAGGATGGCAGGGAGGTGCTGACCAGGCCATGATGATGAGAGCCACAGAAGCAGCCCCCACACCGCTGGCACAGGCGGAGGATGCCTCACTCTAGGACAGGGATTCTCCACCCTGCAGCAATGCCAATCACTTGGGGAGATTCCTGACCTTTTCAACAGCTCTAGTGAGTACAATTTACACACTAAAAATACCTACTTCTGTGCATGATTCAATGATTTTTAGTAAAATCTGGAGTTGTGCTTCCATTGCCACAATCTAGAACAGGATGGGGAATGTCTGGCCAGAGCGTCATAGAATGCCCGAGAAATCATTTGGTCTGGTCCTGTCAAGGTATTAGGGGTGATTTAATTAAATGTTTGACCAAATATAGCAGGCCAATTTGTAAGTTGATAATTTTGTATGTTACAGATATTCAAATGGCCTTGGCAGAAAAAATGTTTCCCACCTCTGACCTAAAACCTGCAGAGCAAACCCTGCCCCCTCAGCAACCCTGCCAGACCAATACACCAAAAGTTCTAGGTGGGGCCCAGGCCTCCGATTTCTTACTCTCCCCAGGTTGTAGGTCAGCTGTTGTGCCAAGCTATATTTATATACAGCTGGTTACACAGACTTAACAACTTCATACTACAGTCTAGACTTAAATTCCTAAGATGAGCTCTATGCTTGCATTTCCACGTTCAGTGTGACTCACTCAAGGAAGGTGGACAGGGCCAGGGAGAGCCCTTACACCCAGTCCAGCAATGACCCCCCACCACAGGCAGGACATCTGCAGGCTTCTGGTCCAGCAGCCAGTGCAGCAAGGAATACCATTCTGGGGGCACAAGGACTTCAATTACAATGCCAGGTACTCTAATTCAACCCACAATACAAGACAAAATGAGCCACAGAAGCTCACACGCTGTTGCTCTCGGAGAGCCATCACAAATGACAACAATTTCTCTACATCTCCAATGATGGCAAATACTATTCATTAACATCCATAGTTACCACCTTAGAATCCATGTACACTAAGACTCTGACCAAAGAAACAAGTGGATTGCTTTACATACTTGAGGCCTCTTGGAAAAGCAGCATAACCTTTTCTGCATAACCTCAGTGTCAAAGGACATGACCCCACCTGTTCCGTAATAAGAAATTCAGATATTTTTACCCTGCTCAAGGTTTCACCTGTCCCAAGATGCTAACACCTCCATTGCACAATTCTGTGACTGCACAACTTCCTTCTGAGAAATGAGAGTCTTTTCCTTTCTAACAAGATCAAACCACAGAGCCCACTGGAAGCATGACTGCACAGAAAGATCAGATGAACCTGCACTCTCTCCATGGCGGAGAATGAACAGACTTGCCCAGTCCTGGGACAGTACCTGACCCTGAGCCTGGCACACACAGGGTGCTCAGGAAGTGTTTGACAAACAAGCACACTTGTTGGCAAATGGCAGTGAATGTTCTGAGGCATGAAGAGCCTTTCTCCTGGGAAAGCTGGGGGCAAAGGCTGCACACAGATTCATTCCCTTTAGAGCCACTGATTCCAGACTT